>WSYH01002824.1:0-38514 GCA_036426205.1 Ascaphus truei | reverse complement strand
ACCATCCGGTTCTGGATACTGCAACACGTCTCCGTGGACTCCTTCAGGGCTGCCAGACACGATCACCAGGGACCAGATGTTGAAAGGCTCCGTTCGCTGTCTGTATAGAGTCCAAAACTCCAGCTCGCACTTCCAATGGCCGCCAATCGTATTCCCGCGCTTGGTGTAGGCTGCTGCGCTCTCAGTACCCTATATATATATTCAAACCAACTTAGCTATTACAACCAACCTCACACTAATGATACCCATCAAGGTTGAAACATGTTTGTGAGTGGGTTTAATGGCTTTGCATCTCATCCCAGCCTCTGTCTAAAAGCTGTGTTTAAAACAGCATGCATTGGCTTGAGGATTTGCTTGTGAAATACGAGCTTGAGACAAAAGGTGGCACTGAGTGCTCATTTGCATGTCATTTCCCAGAATCACTTGCTGCAGTGGAAGCGCTGTATGCTGGGTGATAATGGGGAAAGACAGGGTTGCAGACCTTTATAGGACATGCAAATGAACATACAGTAATATTTACAGTTGCTTTATGCTTTACTGTGGAGGGTTTTTGTCACTTTTTTACCCACCATAACCTTAATATATATATATAAACACAAAAACAAATAGTAGTGCTAGTAAGTGATAAATAAGTAATAACTTGTGCAGTGTATTATATTGTGAGTGTTATAATATAAACAGAAATGTGAAGTACATAGAATAATGTAAGTCTTGTAGTAGATAAAAAATAGTATATAGAGGACATGCTGGTGTTAGCATAGGCACAGTCTATACGGACTAGGCAAGGCTTCTATATGGTCATGCCTGACCAATGAGATAAACAAAAAACAAAACACAAAGAAGCGGCAGTTCCGTATGTAAAATGTAGAGTGGATTTATTATTCTAATAACCAGAGTAGTCCTAAGGACCAATGCTAGACGGGTGTGATAAAAAGCAATCAGTATGCAATAAAAGTAATCAGCAGTAATAGCAAGTGACATGTATGAGTATGTGAGACAGACTGAATGAGGAGGCAGAGCAGGGAGGAAAAACACTAATGGAATAAATGGTTAATGGTAGTCTGTATGGCTAACAACATATATATATACTGTATATACACATACAGATACACACACGTAGGAGTAGTTTAACTAGTGTAGGTGTTATATACAGTAAGAAGGTAAGGGGATACATGTAATATGGACGCTCTCTAATTCAGCCTCGTGTATACAGTATACAATCCTCTGGTATATATGTGCCAGCTCTCATCACGTGAATGCTGCAGGAGAAGTGGGATTATACTAGGGGGTCCGCAGCACCCTTCCTGTTTTATTCTATGATAAAGCCATACTGTAAGTACACACACATACATGGGAGACAGCAGATGTACACACAGGTAGTGAGTATCACCGTCTCTGCATTACAGCATGTGAGCCCCTGTACTGAGATCAGACAGATAGCTGGGGGGGCTCAGGTAATTACAGCTCTATTCTCACAGTCCCCTCTGCGGGTTGTGTAAAAGTGCTGGGTTTGCCCCATTTTGCAGCCTCCCTCCTCCCCACACAGAATATTATCAGTCCTTAGAAATGACCTGAATATCTCCTGCTAGGGAAGGGTCTCTGCGTTACTCTGAGTGTTTGTAGGAAGGGTTATGTTCTCTGCTATTTATAACAGGCGGATTATACACTTCTAGCCCAAATTATTTAGATTGTTTGGAGGAAATCACATTTATACACGCTGGAGCTATATATATAGATAGAGAGAGAAATATAATAATTTTGCCAAAATATCTAAACTGTGTTGTGTGTGTGTGAGAATATGAATATATATGTATATATGTGTTTGTGTGTGTATGTGTGTGTGTGTATATATGTGTGTGTGTGTGTATACTAAATCTGTACAACAATCATTGAGATGCATGTGCCTCTTGCCTAGAGCGTTGATAAACTTATTTGCTGTTGAATAGTAAACTATATGAATTTTCTCTGTTCTTTGTTTGCCCTTACTTTCTTTTTCTTGCCCCCCTGCCCTCCGTTTTCACTTTAACCCCTTGTATACACAATTAGAACTGGCTTCCTCCTCTGTCGAGTTCCTCAGTTTGGTGATTGCCGCACAATCCAACTATTAAAAGAAGGAGATAAAAGGCGACTTTACTATCAAGATCGCACATCGATTGTCAGCTCTTCGGGGCAGTTTGTACTTTTATACTGGATGCAGTATCCCTGATTTATATGATATTCCCATGTATTGTGCAGGGTCCCTGTAAGGCACAGGGCTGTTCTATAGATACACACTATGGGTCCATTGTCCAAGCGCTTATTTAATAATACTACTGGCATGTGAAGCTGCTGTATACAGACTTTCAGGAGCCATGTACAGCTATTTACAGCGTAAGATCTGCTGCGAAAGTTCCTGCAAATGGTTCTGTGCCCCTTCCCCAGAGTCACGCTCCTCCCGCACAGACAGGGGGTATTGCTGGGGCAGTAGTGGCGTTTGGCTCCTCGCTGCCCCAGTGAAGATGGCAGCAACAATAATCTGCCTGGCTGCGTCTGTACTAGAGATGGGAGAATGGGTCAAAATACGAGACGCAAACTCTTTACTGTTATTTGTAACAAAATTCAATTTGCAGACGGTTTGGACAGTTAGAAATTGAGGCGAATGCCCGGGAAACCCCCATAGCTTTCCCTGTGCGACCGCTGTGACATTTAATACACCCAGAAGCTCCAGCTCCTGAAGTCTGAGTGCTGAGGGAGGGAGACACACTTTTTTTCAGTATAATCCCAAGTGCTAAATATATCCCCTGAAACCTGCCTTCAAACAACTCGTGGAGAGACACCTACCGTATGCTCAAAAAAGAGCACACCTGAGATACCTGGGAGATATGCTAATAGGAGTCTTTACAATATATTTTGCATATCCTATGAGCATATATCCCAGGTGTTTTAGGGGTCTCTCTCTATCCCTATCTCTCTCTTCCCTTCTCGCTCTCTCCCCTCTCTAACCACTTCTCTCTTTCCCTCGCTATCTCCCTCTCTCCCTCTCTCTTTAACTCTCTCCCTCCCTCTCTCTGCCCCACCCCTCTCTCTCCCCTTATTTAATTTTTGCACCCTCCTGCTACTCTGCTTTTGCACCCCCCAGCCCCTCCAATCAGGGCCCCCAACGGGGGGGGACAGGTATCCTTTTGGCTGGGGGGGGGGCAGTTAGCAGGTGCTGCAAGTTGGGCCAGACCCAGCTGCCGGTCCTCTCGCGGCTGGGCCCCGGCTCTCCTTCAGCAGCAGGCCTTTGTCCCTGTGTCACACGCCGAGCTTCCGACGGGCCTCCCTGACGTCAGCACGCCAGATGTAAGCGTGGCCCAGCTTCTGGCGCGCGCATGCTGATGCTGCAACTGAGGCAAATAGTCTTTTACTCCATAGAACACCGGGAATAAACAGCGCAAATATATCCGCTGTAAATAATCCAAGTGTGACCGGACTCGCTCAGCAACTGGACCTGGCCTGACCACCCACACGGTAAGTCTGTTTTTTATATGTCTTGGGTGCAGGGGTCTTTTTTTATATGTATTGGGGGCGGGGTCTTTTTTGTATGTATTGGGGGTGGGGTCTTTGTTTATATGTATTGGGGGCGGGGTCTTTTTTATATGTATTGGGGTGGGGTCTTTTTTATATGTCTTGGGCGTGGGGGTCTTTTTATATGTATTGGGGTGGGGTATTTTTTATATGTATTGGGGTGGGGTATTTTTTATATGTATTGGGGGTCTTTTTTATATGTATTGGGTTGGGGTATTTTTTATATATATATTGGAGTGTGGGGTCTTTACTATGCATTGGGGGTTGGGCTCTGTATTTTTTAATGTATCGGGGATGGGAGTTTATTTTTTAATATGTATTGGAGGGTAGGAGGTGTATTTTGTAATATGTTTTGGGGGTGATAGGGTTTCCTGGCTGTGTCGGCCTGTAATAGCAGGTCCCCTGCATATTGTATGAGCCGGTCTGGCTGTGATAACGCTGGCGCTATGTCTGCTAAACAGCGGTGTAACTAAATTGGGCTGGAATTAAATCTCTGGGGAGGCGCACAGACGGTGTGTGGCTTATACTGAAACTTACAAGGAAACTTGTATTGTCCCTCAGGATGTGCGGGAATCGATAAGAACATATTACAGATATGTAAACAAGTAAAACACTTGGCTGTCCGTGACACCTTAGATATGGAAAGCTCCCAACAATGGGCGATAGAGCGTGAAACCTTTCCCAGCGAAGGATAAATAATCCTGAGAACCATGAGCCATTGTGCTCTTTAACTGGCCAATGAGGGAATTACAGCCCAGAGACACCCACAGAGACCTCTTGTGCGCTAGTTATTGATGGTGCGGCTGGCGCTGGAAATATGTGATGTCTTTGCTGTTTAGGTTCCTGAACTGTTATTTCCGTATTGGAAACCCTGGCGCTGTGTGATTCTATCTGCGCCCGTACCATGTTATATTTCCATAGGATGTGGGATAATTGGATGTCCTTTGCCTTCAGATACGATATTATTACATCAACCGCGTCGCCATCTTTCCGATATTAATTTCCCTTGTAGTAAAAGCTGCATGTTATTCCCAAACTGTCCTGTAATAACCAGATTAATTTCAGTCAATTAATTAATCTGATTCACCAATGAAGGAAGTCGGGCATCTTCTGCAATAATACGAGGATACTTTATTACCGCTGGTTATACAGAATACAGCGCACACGTACAATACAAATACAGATGTTTAATGCAGCACCTGTTACATCCTCTCATTTATCCCTCCCCTTCCTGACAACTCATCTCATTTTTCTCGGTTTTTTTGAGGTTCTGCCGACAACTTTTTCTTTTATCTGATTCTGAAAGTCAATCGTTTATAACCCTGTTTCAATTAAATCTATCTATATAATGATGCAACATTGGAATATATTTTTATAAGTTGATAAACTTTACAAAGTAGAGACAAAGGTTTCCAACCAATATGCGCTCATGCACTGAATTATGATCAGATTATACATTTAAAACTCAACTTTTGATTCTGTTTTTATTACAATTAAGGGGGAGAGAGAAAAGGTGTAATAAGATCCTTTGAATGAGCACATATTAGCTTGGGGTTAGGGATCACCAGCACACAAATGGTATAGGAGAATCACTTAGGTGTTGTGTCACGGTAACTTATGACAAGATATAATAAACACCAAATATCTGGGTTGAACTGAACGAGACTTAGATATAATAAAATATATGTATTCCTTAAATAGATGAACACAGCAATATAGTACATTTAACAGGCAAGAAGGTAACACTTACTTAGGGTTGGGGGATGAAGTAGTATCAGCTAGCAATTCTCCAGCAATCCGGTGACATTCAAGATGAAATCAGAAGAACCAGGACGGTAGGGTTGACAACAGTTTATATACCTTTGTAACCCTATCCTTAACATTGAACACAGACTATTGGGGAACAATGATCTGTATCCAATCCCTAACGTGGGAACATAGTTTAACCCATGCCCCCCAGCTAGTTAGCCCATGCATACTGGGACTCTGAGGGTCTCATTTCTGTAGCCCCACATCTAATCAGGATCGCCGGCCAGTCTACCTGATGAAGTATCTGGCAGGATCTTCATTGTTTGTAAGTGTAGATATAACACTTACAAACCACTCCAGTTTGATGCTTCTCCGCCCTCATGTAAACAGTTAGAGTGGCGGAGTCTTTTGATCAATACTTGGTTCCTAGACTTTGGGTCGCCCCCCTGACCATTTGCATTCCTTTGTGTGAAGGAATCTTCGCGGGTTTTTATCCCCGCTTTGGAATACAGTATTAAAGTTAAAACACACACATATTAAAATATCCGGTTCCGTTAGGTCCAACGGGTCCAAACTTCCCAGACCTTACTGCCGGAACTGGGACACTATAGGGTCCACGTTTCAGCCCGCTGCATCCTTCAGAACCAGAGATACACAATTACCACTTAAACCGTTTAATACTTTAACACAAAATTCTCTGCTGTAAAATAAATCACAGTTTTTCACTAAATCCCCATTGAAAACAACGGGCTCCGTCTCCATAGACTTTCAACGGTAATCCGCCGCCACTGGTGGCTATGGGAGTCTGCCACCATAGACTTTCAACGGGGCATCGCTGCCGTTGAAGCCTATGGGGTTTCTCCGCCATAGCCGGTCAAAGGGAACCGGCCGCCATTGAAGTCTATGGGAAAAACTCCCGAACCTTTATGGTGGTCCATACTCCGTCGGGTTGGTCAGAGAGGGTCAGGAATGGTTTTGCAGCCATGCCGGAGCAGGGACTACAGGCACCCCAAACCATGGCCCTCTGGACCCTCCAGAACCGGAGATATGGGCTATGATTTGTAGTGTTTCGGACTTAGCCGTTTTCTCGTGCTGCTTCTGCCGCCGCCATTGGAACCTATGGCGCGGCCCGCTCTGCTAGCATGACCCTTTCCGGGGGTCCTGGATTCTGGGACCCAGTGGTGGTCGAGTGAGGGGAGGCCTAGGAACTAGGGGCAAAAATAATTTTATTTCTGGGTGCCCTAGAACCTAAGATTCCCACGCCACTTGACGTTGACCTTGACTAATCAGTGATGAAAGCTCTCTTTCAGACAAAGCGGTTTCGCGGTTTGAACGGCTGCCAACTCGTTCCTGGAAAGCGCCGTCGAGGAATCTCCATTGAAGTCAATGAGCCCATTGACTTAAAATGAGAAACCACCGCTCCTCCTCTCGGACGCCATCTGCTGGTCTTTGAGGGAAACAGGTCCAAAACAGCTAGATCCGCCATTGAAATGAATGGAGCTCCATTGGCGGCCTATGGGACCCTGCAAAATGGTGCCTGAAAAGGCGGGAAAATTAAACAAAGGGCTATAACCGCTATACAACTATTCACCCTTGCCCTCCTGGGTGGATCCCAGTGTGTGTGTGGTACAGACACTGACATTATAATGAAACATGGGAACAGGGGAACATACATTTTCATGACATAAGGTGTAAACCACATTCCTGGACCGCAGTCCAGTTAACCCCTTGCCCCCCTGGTGAGGTCAGGGGGTGGCCATATGGGGTGCAACCCCTTTAATATCGGGCCAATCCCCCTATCCCTCTACATGTTGCTCTTTGTAAGTTATTTCATTGTTAATGAATTAATTCGTCCTTATAGGAAAAGAGTTTAGTCAAAATGAAATCAATCAGGCACTCTTGCAAAATGTGATCCTCCCTGCTGCACAGTGTTACTTTATCTCTGGGATATGGTTTGCTGTGAGTGCCAGACAGTATGTATAAGCAGCACAGTCAGTGTGTGAGTCAGCAGCACAGATACGTCTCTTAGGGCAGGAGCACACATGGTGCTTTGCGGCACCGCGTGAGCGCGCCTCCGTCTGCTGGGCGATCTGTGAACATCCACAGCAGACAGAATGATCCGCGAGCGGGCGGGGGAGGTGGCGGGTGGGAGAGCAAGCAGGGAGCGGGCGGGGGAGTGGGCGGGCAAGCGGGGGAGCAGCTGGGCAAGCTAGGGAGTGGACGGGGGAGCGGGCGGGAGAGCAAGCGGGGGAGCGGGCGGGCAAGCAGGGGAGCGGGCGGGCAAGCTGGGGAGCGGGCGGGCAAGCTGGGGGGCGGGCAAGCTGGGGAGCGAGCCCTCAAGCTGGAGAGCGGGCGGGGGGGAGCGAGCCCTCAAGCTGGAGAGCGGGCGGGGGATAAATAATGTAATGTAATAAAAATAATGTAACATAATGTGAATAATGTAATAATGAGACTAAATAATAAATACAATAACCCCAGCAGCACACATACGTCTCTTAGGGCCCGAGCACACATGGTGCCCCCCCCCCCCCCCCTCCCGTCACCCCCCCCCCCCCCGTCACCCAACACCCCCCCCCCATGTCACCCGTCCCCCAGCAATTTCAGCAGCCAATCAATGAACACGTCTGGACAGTAATTGGCTGCTGAAACTGACGCCCGCGGCTGCTGCCTGGAATCACAGTTTGGAAAGACTCCCGCGTCTGCAGCAGCAACGCCGCCGCGCTTCGCAGCCAACGGTAGTTTCAACAATGAACACTACCTTGGCCACCAGGGATTGGTGATGGACGTGCGCGCGTGCACAAAAGCGTGTGCAAGTCGTGTAGCGCGGTGTGTGCTCCAGCCCTCAGGCAGCAATTCGCAGGCAGTGATTCAGCACCAGGGGGCCTGTTCTGGGAGCTCCGAAGTGTGACAATCCGCTATTAAAGTGCCGTTTCCGCTGGGATTGGCGCGCTTTGCTACGCTGTACGCCCTTCTCACAGGCCCAGTCTGGGTGTAAAGACTTTTTTAGAAGCGGTTTCATTACGGATCTGCCAAGCTGATGGGTTTGTCAAAAATGCCTGAAATTCACATTTGTTGACAAATTGCAATTCTCGGAGCGACCACATGAGGCCGCTAGAACCTTTCCAATAAACCCGTTCTTACACTTCCGTATTGGAAAACCTGGCGCTGTGTGATTCTATCTGCGCCTCACCTGGTAGCACTTAGATAGGTAAGTGTAAGGGGTATTTAAGGGTTTTTAGCATTGTTTAGTATCAGCTCTCACCTTGACAAAGGCTGCCTGTGTGCAGCCGAAACTTTAGATTTATGCTGGATTAAATGTTCTACTTTGTGATAAGACCGTGTGCCTGGACTATTCTCTTTACCCTGATACCACTTTGGGACCTGGGAGGACGACCCCCTTGGTCTGTGGGCAACGGTAGGTGACATTATAGTGCTTCAATGATTGTGTGCCAGATCACCTCTTTCTATTGTCTATCTGCGTCCTTTGCCTTCAGATAAGTTATTATTACATCAACCGCGTCGCCATCTTTCCGATATTAATTTCGCTTGTAGTAAAAGCTGCTTGTTATTCCCTAGCTTTTCTGTGTCACTTCTTGCCTTTTACCACAAGGTGGCGCACTGTGACCATACATCTTCATCCCGTGGCTAGAAGGGATTGGGCTGGGTCTGTATAACCTACTGCAGAATGTTACACCTCCCTGCAATCCTTTGTACTAAATCCTTATCGCGAGGCGGTCACTCTGCCCAAGTGATGCTAAAAGTCAATCGTTTTTAACACTGTTTCGATGAAATAAATATTTATGTAAGGGGGTACCCCCGGTTCCCCTGATCTTCCTTTGCCCCCTGCCTTACCCCTGTGGCAGTGGGGAAGGGGAAGGCGACTTTTCCCGGCGGGCACCGCCCTCTTGGTTGTGGCGCGAGCTTCTCCCATGCGCAGTAAAGATCGCGCACGCGGTCCCCATAGAAAAGAGCTGTACCAAGAACTACAATTCCCAGCAGCCTCTGGGGACTGCACTTTCACCCTTGTCACAGGCAGCATTGAAGCCAATAGAGCTGGCAGCTTCTCATGCTGCAGAGTTGCAACAATGTTGTGTGCAGACAGGGTTTTTGTCAGTTGGAGCTGGGGAGCAGAAGGGGAAGGAAGGGTGTAGGGAGCGAGTGAAGCTCCTGCACCACGTAAGGTCCCCCATATCCCAGGTAGGCCCCAACTCCCCACCAGGCTAGTGGGTAATTGCTAAGGGACGGCCCCAGGTTAGGGGTTCTGCCCCTAGTTGTGTGTGTATGCTGTCTTTTCAGAGTCACGGCTGTCAGGGCTGTGAGGTCTGACAAGAAGGCACAGGGTTTGTGCAGCACGTTTGCTGCACGCACCCAGCAGGTTGCAGTGCGTTGCTGCAGGCGCTGGGAGTACTAGGTAGTTAGAGTCAGGACCGGGAAGAGCTAGGGGAACGGAGCAAGTCAGTAACCCCTTAGGCCCCAGATAGGTTCTCACTCCCCAGTTTGTGGTGCTACAGGGACAGGCCCTAGGTTAGGGACCCTGTCACAGTAGCGCTAGTGTTAGATAGGGACACAACGGATGCTGCGCTCCCCGAGAGAAGACTTGGGCTCAAGTCTGTGCCCCAGAGACAGAGACTATCTCCGGTGGGATCGCCCCCGGCGGACCCCGTGCAAGGAACCAAAGGATCAGACGGAATCACCGAGCGACAGATCCTTTGCGAAGTCAATTGCAGGCCCGGGCACTGGAGTGTCCGGCAGGTAATCCACAAGTGCACCAACGAGCTCGCTCATATTCACACGGGACATAGTGGCAGCGCAGTCACACATACACATCTCACTTGAAGGGTGGGGTAGTACTGCGTGGGGCTATTGGACACTGGGTGGGATCATCCGGTGGGGTTGTGAGGGAAGGTAGCGTCCTGCGAGACGCGGGAGTTAGTGTCTCCTCTAGGGAGGGACACCTGTTGATTCATGAATGTTATGCATAATTACGTTCCTATGATCATAAGTAAAAGCCTTATTGGTTATACATAAGTGTGCTGAGTATTTGTATGTGTCCTGCGAGGAACAATTCCTGCTCTGCTAGGAACCATCGCAGGTGGAGGCGCTGAACCGAGTACAGGGTTACTCCTAATATAATTACCCCAGGTTCCCCGTAGCAGAAGCTCAGCCCTCCTGTGAGCCTAACAGCCTAACAGGTAAAGCACCACACATGGTAACACTAAGTTCCCCGCACCCACACTATATCTGCGATTGGGTGGGGTGGAATACCGTTACATATATTTAAATAAAAAATGATGCAACATTGGAATATATTTTTATAAGTTGATAAACTTTACAAAATAGAGACAAAGGTATCCAACCAATATGCGCTCATGCACTGAATTATGATCAGATTATACATTTAAAGCTCAACTTTTGATTCTGTTTTTATTACAATTAGGGGAGAGAGAAAAGGTGTAATAAGATCCTTTGAATGAGCACATATTAGCCTGGGGTTTGGGATCACCAGCACACAAATGGTATAGGAGAATCACTTAGGTGTTGCTCTTTGTAAGTTATTTCATTGTTAATGAATGAATTCGTCCTTATAGGAATAGAGTTTAGTCCAAATCAATCAGGCACTCTTGCAAAATGTGATCCTCCCTGCTGCACAGTGTTACTTTACCTCTGGGATATGGTTTGCTGTGAGTGCCAGACAGTATGTATAAGCCGCACAGTCAGTGTGTGAGTCAGCAGCACAGATACGTCTCTACCAAGCTGATGGGTTTGTCAAAAAAGCCTAAAACTCACATTTGTTGACAAACTGCAATTCTCGGAGCGACCACATGAGGCCGCTAGAACCTTTCAAACAAACCCGTTCTTACACTTCCGTATTGGAAACCCTGGTGCTGTGTGATTCTATCTGCGCCCAAACCATGTTATATTTCCATAGCATGTGGGATAATTGGGCGTCCTTTGCCTTCAGATAAGATATTATTACATCAACCGCGTCGCCATCTTTCCGATATTAATTTCCCTTGTAGTAAAAGCTGCTTGTTATTCCCCAGCTTTTCTGTGTCACTTCTTGCCATCTACCACAAGGTGGCGCACTGTGACCATACATCTTCATCCCGTGGCTAGAAGGGATTGGGCTGGGTCTGTATAACCTACTGCAGAATGTTACACTTCCCTGCAATCCTTTGTACTAAATCCTTATCGCGAGGCGATCACTCTGCCCAAGTGATGCTAAAAGTCAATCGTTTTTAACACTGTTTCGTTTAAATAAATATATATATAAATAAAAAATGATGCAAAATTGGAATATATTTTTATAAGTTGATAAACTTTTGATTCTGTTTTTTTACAATTAGGGGAGAGAGAAAAGGTGTAATAAGATCCTTTCAATGAGCACATATTAGCCTGGGGTTTGGGATCACCAGCACACAACTGGTATCGGAGAATCACTTAGGTGTTGCTCTTTGTAAGTTATTTCATTGTTAATGAATGAATTCGTCCTTATAGGAATAGAGTTTAGTCCAAATCAATCAGGCACTCTTGCAAAATGTGATCCCCCCTGCTGCACAGTGTTACTTTACCTCTGGGATATGGTTTGCTGTGAGTGCCAGACAGTGTGTATAAGCAGCACAGTCAGTGTGTGAGTCAGCAGCACAGATACGTCTCTTAGGCAGCAATTCACAGGCAGTGATTCAGCACCAGGGGGGCCTGATCTCGTAGCTCCGAAGGCTGACAATCCGCTATTAAAGAGCCGTTTCCGCTGGGATTGGCGCGCTTTGCTACGCTGTACGCCCTTCTCACAGGCCCAGTATGGGTGTAAAGACTTTTTTAGAAGCGGTTTCACTCCGGTTCTGCCAAGCTGATGGGTTTGTCAAAAAAGCCTAAAACTCACATTAGTTGACAAACTGTAATTCTCGGAGCGACCACATGAGGGCGCTAGAACCTTTCAAATAAACCTCTTACACTTCCGTATTGGAAACCTGGCGCTGTGTGATTCTATCTGCGCCCGAACCTTGTTATATTTCCATAGCATGTGGGATAATTGGGCGTCCTTTGCCTTCAGATAAGATATTATTACATCAACCGCGTCGCCATCTTTCCGATATTAATTTCGCTTGTAGTAAAAGCTGCTTGTTATTCCCCAGCTTTTCTGTGTCACTTCTTGCCTTTTACCACAAGGTGGCGCACTGTGACCATACATCTTCATCCCGTGGCTAGAAGGGATTGGGCTGGGTCTGTATAACCTCCTGCAGAATGTTACACCTCCCTGCAATCCTTTGTACTAAATCCTTATCGCGAGGCGGTCACTCTGCCCAAGTGATGCTAAAAGTCAATCGTTTTTAACACTGTTTCGATTAAATAAATATATATATAAATAAAAAATGATGCAACATTGGAATATATTTTTATAAGTTGATAAACTTTACAAAATAGAGACAAAGGTTTCCAACCAATATGCGCTCATGCACTGAATTATGATCAGATTATACATTTAAAGCTCAACTTTTGATTCTGTTTTTATTCCAATTAGGGGAGAGAGTAAAGGTGTAATAAGATCCTGTGAATGAGCACATATTAGCCGGGGGTTTGGGACCACCAGCACACACACGGTATAGGAGAATCACTTAGGTGTGGCTCTTTGTAAGTTATTTCATTGTTAATGAATTAATTCGTCCTTATAGGAATAGAGTTTAGTCCAAATCAATTTAGTGCTGCTTATACATACTGTCTGGCACTCACAGCAAACCATATCCCAGAGGTAAAGTAACACTGTGCAGCAGGGAGGATCACATTTTGCAAGAGTGCCTGACTGATTTGGACTAAACTCTATTCCTATAAGGACTAATTCATTCATTAACAATGAAATAACTTACAAAGAGCCACAGCCGTGTTCCCTGGTCTGCATTGAGCTGCAGGGGAAAGAAAGTGAGGGGGCATGACGGGGGAGTGACGGGGGCGTGGCAATGGCATCACCCGGCAGGTTCGCCCTCATTGGCTGAAGCAGCAGGGGGCGTGGCCTAGCTTGGCCTAGCGCTCCGAACAACTGACCGCGTAGTGCGACGGCCACTCCTAGCAGCTAGCCCGGCCCTATTGAGGGGCGGCTCTTGTCACCGCAGCGCCCGCCTACTGGACTTACCATACGTTCAGCGTGTACCACGAGGGCACTTACGCCTGTTACCGTGACGTCATCAAGACGCGACCCAGAAGTGCGACGGATACACGCCTGCAGACACCGCTGAGAGGAATTCACCTCCGTGAGTGACAGCCCCATCGGATTGAGCTGCCCTTCCTAAGGACTGCGCACCAAGGAGATGTCACAGACCGCAGGAACCTCTGAGTGGTCCAGAGCCGTTTTCCGCCTGTTGCTGAGTGGTAATCTGTTGTGCTTGTAGCGCTCAATGCGTTTGTTCTACCTATTTCATGTACGCCTAACACTTACCTTTTTAATGGAATTATAATTTTTGATATACTTCACGATGCAGTTTGCGCTGTTTTTTTGTGTTTATTGTCTGTAGTTCTGTGGGAGCGCTGAGCCACCCTGACCACCTAACAGCTGCAGCTGCCACTGTTTACACAGATTGTATGTATTAACCCTGAGATCTAAGGGCCTTTATTTTTCCTCTCACATTAAGCACTATATCACTTTATATAGGGTTGTGGTTAAATGGTATATCAGCCGCGCACTATTTTCTTTATATGCGCAGTATGCATGAACATTGAACCTTGCGGGCCCAAAGCGGCACGCTGGCAGCGGGGACGCAATGCAAAAACAAAAGGGTGACTTACCTAGACCAGCAGCCCTCCTCCGGCAGTGTCGTGGCGTCATGCGATGTCACATTGTCATGGCAGCGCAAAGTCATGAAATGCCGTGATGTTGTGTTGCCATGGCAATGCGACACTGCAGGAGGTGGCCCGCTGTGGAGAAGGTAAGAGCGAGCACACACACCACCCCACACCTACCTCTCTGCCGGTCCGGGGCCCCTGCACTCCCTCCTCCAGCTCCCACCTCCAGTCGGGTGAAAGTCGGGTCCCGGCACCGAGAGGAGGGAGCGCCATGCTCGCCGTGCCATAAGGCCGGCCCTCTGTTGTACAATTTGCAAATGGAATTCAGGTAAAAACGTGTGGGGGGTTTTGTGACATTTGCAAATAGTAGCGGCCGGCGAATGTGCGCAGACATATCTGCGTCTGAAAGGAACTTGCATCTGCCCATGACTTTGTGTCCTCACGCCTGGGCTACTGCAATGCACTCTCCTGGGTCTCCCAGAAACAGAGCTGCGCCCCCTGCAGCTGGTGCAGAACGCCGCGGCCAGGGTGGTGACTAACCAGACCTGCTCTTGCCACATAACACCTGTTCTCTGCACTGGCTGCCTGTAAAACGGTGAATTTATTTCAAGATTAGCTTGTTAACATTACAATCACTACATGCCCAGAGTCCCAGCTATCTGAGAGCTTCCAGTTCCCTACACTCCCACTCGCTCATTCCGATCTGCTGGTGAAGGACTCCTAACAGTTCCCAGAATCTCCGTGACTTCTTTTGGCGCCCAAGCTTTTAGGAGCGCTGCTCCCACTCTCTGGATCAGTCTGCCTCGTACTGTGCGAGAGACCCACTCTGGTAATCTACAATAACAGGCTCAAGACCTACCTGCATTACTTCTCCTTGCATGTCTGCCCTGGGGACCCCCAGCTGAGGAGGGGTCAGGCTCCGCACTGGTCCAAGTTGACCTGCAGTGATGTATTTGTATCCCCCCACTATCCTCCTTCTACCACTCCGCCGTGGAGTAGCTGTCATGCTCAACGACAGTAATGGAGGTTCTTCTTGTGTGGCTGGAGCTCTGTAAAGTGCCTCCCACAATTAATTGTGCCCGCAGTACAAGCGTAGGGAGTAGAAGCAGTGCTTGCATATTGATGCAACGCAGGGGTCTCAAGAGAAGAAACCCTCCTGCATCATGGCGGCTGTTAAATACCCCCATTGTCCCTCTCCCTGAGTGCCAGAATCCTACGGTTAACATAAATCCAGGTACACATGAGGGGATGGGGGGGATAAGTGTGAAAAGAAGTAACTAGCCACAGATCGAGGAATCTGAAGGACGTATTGGTACACAGCCACTATGAACCCAACCGGAGACCTACAGTACATGGCTACCTGAGAACCCCAAAGGCTCTTTCAAGTGTTCACAGTGTAAAGCCCGTAATCATATGCTGCCCACCAAGACTTTGCAGAACTGGGAGGACACACAAACGTTTAGTATCCGCAAATTCATCAATTGCCAGTCCTCTGAAACAGCCTGTACACCCCAGTGTAGAAAGAGAGACAGAGGGGCGCAGACAAGGGTCAGAATCAATGTCAGATCGGTGATTGAAAAACACAGTGTTAGACCAGTGATTAAAAGCACAGGGGTGATAGGAATATATACAATATGTGCTCACACGGGCCTGTGTGGTACTGGATAGTACTATAGGTATCTTTGTATCCTCTTGTTGGTCAGTCACACTGCCTCTCCCTCTGTACGTCAGGGATGGGCCACTCAGGGCGCATATAGTGGGAGACAGCGCCACACAGATCAATAAAATTACGTTTATTCAGCAAAGAAAGTGAGACAACAAATAACTCACATGTAAAAAACTGCTCAAGGGCGCCGACGCCAGACTCCCGCACACCGGTGCAGTGTGCTCCTGTTCGCCGCGTCCGGTCTACAGGACTGATCACCGTCAGTGCAGGCGCCGGCTACGGTGTCCTCAAGCAGACACACAGCTTCTGGTCCAGGTCTCTGCACACACCACGTGTGCCCTGAGTGGCCCAACCCAGACGTACAGAGGGAGAGGCAGTGTGACTGACCGATAAGAAGATAGAAAACAAAGATACCTATAGTACTACCCAGTACCACACAGGCCCGTGTGAGTAAATATTGTATATATTGTGACAGAAACCAGGGGATGGTAATAAATTCCATATATAGGGCTCCCAGGATACTGAACAGTTTCTATCCTGTCTGGCCTGGGAGTGCAGCCTTATAATACATGCACTCCATCCCACAGTTTTGGGCAAGCGCTGGAACTGAGGGATTTCTGTCACCTGTCATGCTAATTAGAAATCAGGTATGTAAGACTGATTTCCTGTTTGCTCTGGTCTCTTCTCCAGAGCCTGGAAGGCTGCTGAACACAGTGGGGAGAAGCCCCTTCCCCACACAGGTTCAATTGTTCTATTCATTTGGCTAACTCTGCAAAAGTACCTTGTTTTGTTGTTGGAAAGTGGAAAAGCCACTTCCACCCTGAGTTAGGGAAATCTAAGTTAAGTTATCGCTCAGGTGAGCAGCTTTTGTTTTGATGTGTTTTGTTGTATGCACTGTGGCAGTCCCAGTGCCTGGGACTGAATAAACCAGGCACAGCCTATTTAAAGGAACAGTACGTGACGCCTCCTCATTTAACCTACCCCAAAAGACCGTGTTCTAACCGTCCCGGACAAGCAGCGGAGCCCCGGAGTAAGCCGTTTGTCACATATGGTGGAGAATGCGGGCAGAACACTAAAAGGTCTGGGGGTTAAAGAACTTTAAAAAAAAAAAAAAAAAAAAAGTTTTTTTTTCTCTCTCTCCAAACAAGATGGAAGACGTGGTGAGTGCGCTGGTACGCAATGTCGCTGTCCAGAAAGACGCGAATGAAGCCCAGCAACAGGCGAGTGAAACCCAGCGACAGCTGTTAATAGCCCAGCAAGAGACTAATGCAAACCAGCAAGAGACAAACCGCTTGCTGAGAGAGGAGCAACAGCGGTTCGCTCAGGGCTTACAGCAGGAACTCGAGATCCTGAGGGGGACTATCAGTAACCTTCCACTGGCAGCGGCAGCCCCAGTTCCGAAAATGACCAGGGCAAGCCACTACCTTCAGAAGATGGGACCCTCGGATGATGTGGAAGCCTATCTTCTCACGTTTGAACGCACGGCACAGAGAGAGGGATGGCCAGAAGCTGAGTGGGCTGGTCTAATCGCACCCTTCCTAAGCGGCGAACCCCAGAAGGCTTACTTTGATCTAGAGCCAGCCGAAGCTAACGTCTATGCAAAATTGAAGTTAAAGATCCTCGCCCGCCTCGGCGTAACCACGGCTGTTCGCGCCCAAAGGTTTCACGCATGGTCCTTCACGATGGATAAAGCCACCCGAAGCCAGATGTATGACCTCATCCACCTCGCCCGGAAGTGGCTACAACCCGAGATCAACTCAGCAAGCCACATCGTGGAACGGTTGGTCATGGACCAGTTCTTGAGGAAACTTCCCTCTGCCTTACGCCATTGGGTCAGTCGGAGTGACCCCCACAATGCGGATGAGCTTGTGGCCCTCGTAGAAAGGTACAATGCAGCAGGAGAGCACCCGCAACCCACAGTCGTGGAGCAACCCCACTACCCGAGGTTCCAGGACTCTTCCAGAGACGGTAAAAGGGTACCGGGGTTAAGGGGAGCTGAAGAGCGGCGACCACCTTCACGCAGCACCAGCAACAGTGGTTCGCACACTAAGGGCAATAGCCAACATGGGGAGCCGGGAAAAGGCTCTAAGTGGGACACAGACTATGTACCTAAATGTGTAAATTGTCATGAGAGGGGCCACACAGCAAAAATCTGCCCACTAAATGATGAGCCCATGCAATGCAACAGCGTGGAACCTTATTCGCTGTTGTCCCAATGTATGCGCCCTAGCCCAGAGGACCCCTTGAATAACCATCTGTGGGCATTTGTAAAGGTTAATGGTAGGAGGGTTCGGGCACTTCTGGACTCTGGGAGCATGGTCACACTAGTGTCCGAATACCTCTTGCCCATTAAGAAGAAACAGGGAAACAGTTCACAAAGAATGGCAATTTGTTGTATACATGGGGGTAATCATGAATATTCCACTGTTGATGTTTTTTTTGAAACAGAGTTTGGTTCTTTAGATTTCAAGGTGGGTATTGTACCCAAACTGGCACATGATGTGTTAATAGGGACCGACTTTCCCCATTTTCTAAAAATGTGGTCCCCCGCTCAGAATAGCGCCCAGAGTTCAATAGCGGACCATAACGAAGTATTAGAAGAAATAAATCCTTTCCCGTTTTCAGAAATGGAGGTTGACGAGGGCCCAAATAAGAAGGGGGAAAAGGAGGAGTGCTGTAAAATTCCCTTCCCCATCACTACTTTGGTAGGGAATACCCCAAATCAGGATGTTGATCAGACACTTACCACCCCAGAACCGGATAAGACCCTCGCTGACCTAGAGGTCAGTCCTGGGAGTTTTAAGAAGGCCCAGTGGGAGGACCCCACATTAGAGGTAGCAAGGGGAAATATACGGGACCTGAATAGTACTCTTGGCCAACCAGATAGGTCGCTTGCTTACCCCTACTTCGAGGTAGAGAACGACCTAGTATATCGGGTTGATAAAAGAAAATCAGTTACAACTAAACAATTGTTGGTACCACGGACATTCCGTAATGTAGTGTTACACCTCGCACATAGTCATCCATTGGGGGGACACCTAGGGGTGGAAAAGACAAAAGAAAAGGTTCTCCGAAGCTTCTATTGGCCTGGGGTTCTGGCAGAAATTACGAATTATTGTTCCTCATGCCCAGCATGTCAGATCACCGCCCCGTTCAAGGCGTACCGCAGCCCATTGGTACCCCTTCCCATAATAGAGGTACCATTTGACCGGATTGCTATGGATCTAGTAGGACCCCTAATAAAGTCTGCTAGGGGACATCAGCATATATTGGTAATATTAGATTATGCCACCCGATATCCGGAGGCAGTTCCCCTACGTAGCACCTCTGCCAAAAACATAGCAAAAGAGTTAGTAGTTCTGTTTTCCCGGGTTGGAATTCCTAAAGAGATTCTATCTGACCAGGGAACACCGTTTATGTCCCAAGTAACAAAAGAGTTATGTAAACTCCTAAAAATCAAGCATCTCAGAACCTCAGTCTATCATCCACAAACAGATGGTTTAGTGGAAAGGTTCAATAAAACCTTAAAGAGCATGTTACGGCGGGCGGTCGATAAAGATGGGAAAAACTGGGATTGTTTGTTACCGTACCTGTTATTTGCCATTAGGGAAGTTCCCCAATCATCCACAGGCTTCTCCCCGTTTGAACTATTGTATGGCCGACACCCAAGGGGCTTACTGGATATAGCCAAAGAGACTTGGGAACACGAGGTTACCCCTTACAGAAGTGTAATAGAGCATGTTGCCCAGATGCAGGACCGCATTGCTGCAGTCCTACCCATAGTGAGGGAACACATGGAGAAAGCTCAAGAAGCACAGAGGAATACGTATAATAAGGGTGCTAGGGTCAGAATTTTTTTTCCAGGTGATAGGGTACTAGTTCTGGTTCCCACCGTGGAAAGTAAATTCCTTGCTAAATGGCATGGGCCATATGAGGTCTTGGAAAGAGTGGGAGAAGTAAATTATAAGGTAAGACAGCCAGGTAGGAGGAAACCTGAGCAAATTTACCATATAAACCTACTCAAGCCCTGGAAAGATAGAGAAGTCTTGTCAACCCTAGTAACCCCAGGTCCGTCAGAGAGTCAAGAAACTGACCCAGAGGTTAGCATAGCTGAAACCCTGTCGGGTCATTCATCAGAAACAAGAGGTTCAGAATTTGTGAGCAGAAACAAAGAAATCTTCTTACACAGCCAGTAGAAACTAGGTAATTGAACATGACCTAGTCATCTGAACGGGGGTCCGAGTTACCTTAAACCGTACCGAATCCCAGAGGCCAAAAGAGAGGCTATAAGTTTAGAGGTATAAAAAATGCTAAAAACTAGGCGTAATTGAGAATCCAAAATAGTGGGTGGAACAGCCCTAGTCTTAGTCCCAAAGCCAGATGGTACAAACAAGGTTTTGTAATGACTACCGAAACTAAAACGCGTTGTCAAATTTGACTTACCTATGCCCAGGTAGATGAACTTGTAGAGAGACTGGGCAAAGCCCGATATCTCACAACCCTAGACCTAACAAAAGGGTACTGGCAGGTTCCCCTCACAGAAGAGGGCAAAAGAAAAGACAGCCTTCTCAACCCCAGACGGCCTCTTTCAGTATAGGGTGCTTGCCTTTTGGCTTACATGGAGCTCCCGCCACATTCCAAAGAATGATGGATAAAATTTTAAAACCACATGCTCGGTATGCTGTGCTGCCACCTGGTATGTGTGTATCCATAGTGAAGATTGGCATCCCACCTTCCAAAGGTCCAAGCTGTGCTCGACGCAGTTCGGTCTGCTGGACTAACTGCTAACCCCGCTAAATGCACCATGGTCTGGAGGAGGCCAAGTATCTGGGGTATTCTATTGGCAGAGGTTTATCAAACCCCAAACACTCAAAGTGGAGCGAACAAGGTTGGCCAAGGCCAGTTACAAAAAACAAGTAAGGACCTTTTTGGGGTTAATTGGGTACTATAGAAGGTTTATTCCCAATTTTGCGACTAAGGCAACCCACTAACCGACCTCACAAAAGCAAGGGACCAACTTTGGTAAGTGGTCCCCCGAAACCGAACAGGCCTTAGAAGCCTGAAGAAGCTCTCTGTGCCCAACCAGTGTTGGTCAACCGACTTCTCCAAAGAGTTGTAGTCCCAAACCGACGCATCTGAGGTAGGCTGGGGGCGGTACTCTCCAGGGTCAAGGTGAGGAACACCCCATCCTTTATTTAAGTAGGAAACTAAATCCCCAGGAGAAAAATTACTCCATAGTAGAGAAAGAGTGTCTCCAATAAAGTGGGCTGTAGAGACGCTCAAATAATACCTGTTGGGGAGAAAATTCGGTTGGTACAGATCATGCACCCCTTACTCGGATGTGTCAAACAGGGAAAAGAATGCTAGAGTGACCAGGTGGTTCCTAAGCCTACAACCCTTTAAATTTTTGGGAACACAGGTCAGGGCACAAACATGGCAATGCTGACGGGTTGTCAAGGATGCACTCCTAATATCCATGGTCGCTCATCCTCAGGGTCTGAGCTGGGGTGGGAGGATATGTGACAGAAACCAGGGGATGGTAATAAATTCCATATATAGGGCTCCCAGGATACTGAACAGTTTTCTATCCTGTCTGGCCTGGGAGTGCAGCCTTATAATACATGCACTCCATCCCACAGTTTTGGGCAAGCGTGGAACTGAGGGATTTCTGTCACCTGTCATGCTAATTAGAAATCAGGTAGTAAGACTGATTTCCTGTTTGCTCTGGTCTCTTCTCCAGAGCCTGGAAGGCTGCTGAACACAGTGGGGAGAAGCCCCTTCCCCACACAGGTTCAATTGTTTATTCATTTGGCTAACTCTGCAAAAGTACCTTGTTTTTTGTTGTTGGAAAGTGGAAAAGCCACTTCCACCCTGAGATTAGGGAAATCTAAGTTAAGTTATCGCTCAGGTGAGCAGCTTTTGTTTGATGTTTGTTTTGTTGTTTGCACTGTGGCAGTCCCAGTGCCTGGGACTGATTAAACCAGGACAGCCTATTTAAAGGAACAGTACGTGACGCCTCCTCATTTAACCTACCCCAAAAGACCGTGTTCTAACCGTCCCGGACGAGGCGGAGCCCCGGAGTAAGCTGTTTGTCACAATATTATATCACCCCCTGTGCTTTTAATCACTGGTCTAACAGTGTTTTTCAATCACCGGTCTGACACTGATTCTGGAACCTTGTCTGCGACCCTCGTCTCTCTTTCTACCTATGTTTCCTTGAGGATCGTGGGAAGATCCTTTTCCAGGGGTTGAGCACAGACACTGAGCATTTGAAGTGTGGTATATTTATTATGTTTATTTTGACCCTATTCTTCTGTTCAGCTTGAAGCACAGTGTAAAGGGAGCGCCCCAGTTCACTTCCATTGTACACCCCAGTGGCCAGACATGTAAACAACTGTCACAATGCTAATACGTGTATCCTAAAGTTCAGGGTATTGACAGCTCACCCTGGGATCTAGACAAGGAGACTGGGACAGGAGCAATTATGTAAGGAATCAAGGTGGATATACAATTTGGGGCCCTCCAGGCCCAATAAAGGGTTTGTATTTACACCATTTATATAGAAACCAATAACATCATGCCACCCCTGGGATACACCTGGGTACCTTGTGACATGCCCTATGCCCATACCTGGCAATTTTGACATGTCATCTGGCATAATATTTGTACCTACAATGTAACCTGCCATGGCATCCCCCGATACACTGAATACTTAGGGACAAAATATATTCCTTTGGACATATAAACCCATATAGACCTGGGAATATTAATCAACATACTTGGAATCACATACTAAAAGGGTTGGTGTCCACGACGTCAGCATAGTGCCTCTATTTTTTATAGTACACTTTTATCACTGAGAGAGACGGGGTGAAATTCGGGGACCTTCTTTCTTGGTTTGTGTTTACCTAAATCCATCCTCAAAAAAAGGGACAACAAAATCTGACCACGCATGCGTGAGTGATGAGCGCCACCATCCGCCACCAACGCATGCGTGAGTGATGAGCGCCAACAATCCGACCACGCATGCGTGAGTGATGAGCGCAAAATACGACCACGCATGCGTGAGTGATGAGCTCCATATCCGACCACGCATGGTGAGTGAAGATCGACCACGCATGCGTGAGTGAAGATCCGCCACGCACGTGAGTGATGATCAGACCACGCATGCGTGAGTCCATGCGTGTAAACATTGTGACGGTAGGTGTAGCCGGCCTTCATAATAAAGTGAAGCCCGACTGGCTGCCCCTAAAAAACGTTGTATTAAGAGCTGAGAGTCAGCTCTTGGGTCAAGTGAACAGTTTTGTGTTCCCTGTAACTCTGTTACCATTCTATTGTCCACTGCAGGGTTGTAAGCTAGGGATGCCCTGGGTGGTTAGGGTCCCATATAGGAAATAGCTGCAGACCGGGACGTTGCGAGCGGGAGGTTAAGTGTGGATGTTGGGGGGCAAAGAGGCTTAAAATCTGTGTAAGTGTTGCTGACCAGAGATACCGATAGTACTTGATATTTTACCCGCAAATAGTGTATGGTTTGAGGGTACGCGTCTCTACATAAAGAAGCTGTGTGTTATGGAGTCTAATGTAACTCTATGGGATTTATTTGCCCCGCTTGCTGAGACGGAGCGTAGGCATGATTTCCATTGACCAATTCATATTTCTCCTTTACCGGCATCCTGAACCTAAGACACGACCCTTCCTCTGATTCTGTAAGACCAGGCAAACCCCGGCTCGTGATTGGCGGTGGGGACAAACCCCCTTCTGATTGGTCGCCAGTCTGTCTTCCAAGAAAAGATAGCCTAGTGGGGTATGTAAGGAGACTGGCACCAGAGAACAAGAGCAACCTTGGGCTTAGGCCGTGATGAGCGATGGTGGGCTTTTTGAACGTGCTGTGCCGAATAGCAGAGCGCTCGGCACGGAGTTGCCGGAGGGAAAAGCCATGCCGAGCTGAGGCCAAGTCCATATTACGTGGCCATATTCGACAACAGAACGTGCGGGAGAGCACTGCGGTTCTCCAAAAAAGAGTAGCGGGTGTTCTGGGACGTGCAGCGGACCAGGGTAAGCTTTGCTGATGCAGGACCTACCTACACCTAGTTGAGGCTTTGTGACTCGCCCCTAGACACCCCAGTGGTATGTATTTACTGTATTTTGTGCACTTTATGTATGTCTGCTGGACTTGCCCGAGATAAACGCAATTTATTCAATAATCTTGTTTCTGCCGAATAAATGATCCCGGTTAAGGTAAAAGTGCTGGTCTTCGTGGACAAGCTTTTCTGGACATTTTTAGTTTATTTACAAATTCCTCCTGGACGGCGACCTCAATCAAAAATCTGGATATGTCCAGGAAAATAAGGGCAGTATGGTAACCCTGACAAACACACCCCCCCCCCCATGGGCGTAACTCCTTTAGGTAGGGAGGGGAGCAGATTGAGGGGAGGGACAGAGAAGGACCGGTGGAGGCTCCTGTCACTAGACCAGAAAACTTTAACACCTTTTATAGTTGTACGGGATCATACATTAGGCAAAAAAGGTAGTAGAAACAAAATGTTAGTTTATTTCAGTAAACCGCGTACAACACATAATTACACAATAGACAGACAAAGCCCCCTTACTGGGGTCTGGGGGAATATAGCCTTTCCTAGTGAAGGGCGTCCACTTGGATGAGCTTACCCTTACGGATATACACCAGGTTCTCCTGGTTCTCTTTTCTGCTTCAGTTCCTATCTGCGACTGCTACGTTCGATTTGTAGAACTTGGGCGCAAAGACGGAACTTAGTCTCAGCGAGGCAGGACTTTCCTACCTTCCAAACGAACCGTGTGCTCTGCGTATTTGCAACAGAGCAACTTTGAAAAGCCACCTTAACGTCATCGAACAGTCACTGGATGGTCCGGTTCTCTGCCTCTGCCGTCTCCTTACATACACTCTGCTAAGCTATCTTAGCATGGTGGTAAAGAGGAGCGAATCAATCAGAGCGTGGGAACCCTATCCAACTGCCATAGAAACAGGGAGCTCGTCTCTGGCCGGCGTTAGAGAGAGGTGAAGAGGTGTGCCAAGCCGGCTCGTGATGCCCCGTGGGTGGGACATATGAGTTGACCAATGGGAAATACGCCAACTTCGCCACTTCCCAGTCAACCATTGGCACCTACTGGCAGGCTCCACAAGTCTGGCAAACCAGAGGGTCCTCCCCACAGGGGTTCTCTGTTCCCGGACTTATTAATCCGCCCTGCCACATCCACTTAGCACCCCGACACTTCTCAACATCCCGTCTGCTCTTTGAACTACAGACTCTATGCAGACTTGATGGCACCGTAAGAAGATTGCCCTGGCTGATTACATAGAGCCTTAAATAATGTATAAACATATTTTAATACATGGGGGACTTTGGCAGGCTTTCAAGAGTCACATCCTTTCTCCCCCAAGCCTCTGTCAGATGGTATACTAGAGCCAATCAGAGTAGAGGATGGATGTCCCACGCTCTGATTGGCTACATACCATGTGAGGCCGGCCATGTTCTTAATGACGTCATCTAAAGGCAATTGAAGCAAAGCCTTCGATTGGCTGTGCTTTTCATTGCCTTTATACAGTGACGTCATACTTTTTATTTTTATCGGCCAAAACACATGGTTTTCACGCCCAATCAGGGCCGTGGGGAACCATATGACGAAAATGTGACGTCATAGGCCTTAAAAGCCTATTTAATCGTCTCATTTATGAAGCCAGAGACAGCACGAGGAGGAAGGACCTCCGATAAAAAGAAGACCAGGGCGTGGTCTCAGATGGAAAGAAGACCCGCCCGAAGAAGATAGAAGAAGAGATTGTCAAGGGTTGGACTTCGCTGAAGTCGGATCCAGTGGCAGGAACAGCAGGGAGCGAAGACAGGACGAGGACCGTATCCGGAATAGAGAGAACGCATGCCGTGGTCAGGATAGAAAGCAGATCCGTCCAGAAGATGGAAAGAATGGCAGTTGATCGGTGAACGGGACCAGGGCAGAGCAGCAGGGAGCGAAGTCACCCGGAGAGAGAAACAAGACAGGGGTCCGAGGAGGCGGCACAGCCGGGTAGCGAAGTCAAGAAACAAGAGGCGGTCGTAGTCAGCGCGGACCGTGACAAGCAGAGGTCACCATTCTGTGGAATTGGAGGGAAATAGGGTCGAACTAGAGAGGATAGCAATAGCCTAGCACAGTACAGAAAGACAGGAACTCGTTGCAGCAAGCTAAGGGAAGCCAGTATATAAACAGGCAAAGAGGAACAGGAAGGGAGGTTAATTGTAGGCAGATGGGTGGGGGAGGGTGGACTTCGCACAATGTTGCAGAGTTGTGTCAGGCTTATCGAAGTCTGGAATGTTCTTAGTTTAGCAGCAGCACTCCCGGTGGGCAAGTATAAGTGTAACTGCCAGGAGAACCAGACCATGTGAGAGTGGCAGCAGTCCCTGCGGTGACGCAAATGCGGAACAGGCCAGGCCTAGAGAACGCTTATGACAAATTCACGGTCCCACCCTCCAGAGAGCGTTCTCGCGGACGGATCCCTTAGTTGTCTGGATATCCAGGTTGATAACAGCTTTGAAATAGCTCGCGGAGCATGTACAAACTATCTTGTGGTACCAAGACCTTTTCCTCTTGGCCGTTAGCCTCCCCAAGGTGAACCAGGTACATAGTAGCTCCCGTGGTTGTTTAAACTGGATGATCCAAAAGTTCTCTCCACGACATCAATACTCGTCTGTTATCACGACCGGAGGAGGGTAGGTAGGTAGGAGGATAGAGCTCGGAAGTATGTCCAGACAACGGACGTTCTCAACGGACAGGTGTTAAGCAGAGAGAGAATGAAACACCCAGGGTTGTATTTGATGGTCTCAGGACAAGCTTAATTGAAGGACACTGGCACTTATTGTTAGCACTGTGATGCTGGAGACATGTTTGCCCCGATAATGTTTGCGCCACCACTGTACTATGGCTTGGAACACTTTCAGCGAACGAATGTACATTTCTTGGAGAAAGACCATGTACTTTATCCACCGACTGGAATTCTGGGGGGAGCGGTACTTGGCCCGGTGTGTCTGGTGTCTGCTGCTTCTTTTATTACTTGACTGCATGTTACACGAAGCCAGCCTGTCTCTTTCGGGGTCGTACATGAAGTCTCGCAGAGTCTCCAGTTTACTCATGCTAATACTGCGCGAATGGGGCCACCAAACGATGGAAAACGAGGATATAAGGCTGGTCGAAATCAAATAATTTGAGTAAAAAGGGGGCCATCTGAGTACGAAGAATGTGAAGTGCTGTGTCCTAGTGAACTGTTGTACTGATAAACTCAAGCTAATCGGTCAGGAATCAAGACAGTCTCTGGCATGATGATCAAATCAAAACATCCGTAAGTATTGTTCAAAGTCTGATTGGTCCTTTCTGTTGGCATGGATTGTGGAAGTATACCAGACGATAAATTAAACGGAATTCCCTAGTAGGTGAGGAACAGAAGACGTACCCCAAATGATTTTGAACCTGCTGAATGTACCACTCTATCGGATCCTATGATACTCATAGGAGCACCGCTCCCTGGAGCCGAAACACCCTTTCACCAATTGCAAACTTGGCGTGTCTGGTATGCAGAGAAGGAAAGAGATTCGAGTGCCTGCCAATGAAGTGGTCCCAGTCTTGTAAGTCTGAATGCCACACATACCAGGCTGGTATTATGATGCACTTGATTTGGGCGGGCTTGCATAGGTCAACAAGTTAAAACCATTGATCATGGACCCCCAGGTTAACAAGTGAGGAACCACGGGAAGGGGGCTTGACAGTAGAAAACCCAGCAGGATGCATGCTGCAGGGTCTTGGTCCTTCTAGCACAAGTGCTCACAGGAGAGGACATAGTCTTAGCGGTTAACAGGATCTGTGGCTCAATTGCTAAGGCCACCAGAAAA
The DNA here is from genome assembly GCA_036426205.1 of Ascaphus truei. Classification (NCBI taxonomy): domain Eukaryota; kingdom Metazoa; phylum Chordata; class Amphibia; order Anura; family Ascaphidae; genus Ascaphus; species Ascaphus truei. Next base: position 10,869 of record WSYH01002824.1, on the reverse strand, counting down.
GGATGCGAGACAATAGTTCTGTGTCTTTGAGACACACCTGGGTGGACCAAGCGGGTAGGAGTCGCTGCGCATTATTGGAGCACCCTAATTTAACTCCTTAGGGAGACGTTTTTAAAGACGATCGCTTATTTAGTATCCAGAGACCATCACATAGAAATAGTACTCGCTTCCGGAAGGAGGGTGTTTTAAGAAAAGTGTTCATTTGAGAGCGCTCCCTTTTTCGACAAATTGCGATTGTAGAGGAGATCGGACGGAGAAAGGTGCAGCGCCCAAAAAACAATTAGTTTTGGAAGAGATAGTTTCTTCTCCTGCTCTTTATCTGAGCACTAAGGATTATGGAACTAAGGACCTGGACAGGGCCGCCTGGTCGGCTTTTCATTCTGGAAGGCTACGAGATGGGCGGTAGGGGATGGGAATGAACACTCGTGCAAAGAACGGAGCAGCCGCGTGACACTGAGCACAAGGAGTGCTGCTCTGCGGTCAGACAGATGAAATCTCTTTGACGTGATCGACCCACTGAACTAGTCCTGATGATTGCTACAAACCGTAACAGGAGTTTTTGCGCTTCCTCAGTAGTATGTACTCCACTGAGCAGAGAATTGCCAATGCTTTTATAGCCAAGAGTTCTTTGTCGCGATGTCATAATAGTTCGTTCAATTTGACATTTTGGTATGAAAAAAGAAGGCGCCCAGGATGAGAGCATTCTTGGCGGTCCATCTTCTTTGTAGACGCCCAGATAGATGCGCACCAACAGCGGGTGGAAGTCGGATTTGCATCCACTTCCAACGATGTAATAGGATAATTCTGTGTTATTAGCACGGCTATGGTCTGAGGTAGGGGCAGTGTTGACAGAGTGACCTCAATGGTCTCGAATGCCACTGACCCACACCCGGCCGCTTTGAGGAGACCCCACCATTTTGAAGGGGAATCCCCGGGTGAGTTGGGTGATCTGGAGCAATAATGCAAGAGATAGTTTTCTAATAATAAAACGTCTATAGAAATTGGCACTCAAAAAATCTCCCACGAAACAACTCTCTGAGCTGCTCTTGTTCATTCCAGGATTGGCCATTCGCACACCACGGCTTGATCTTGCCTGGGGTTCCATACTCAACCCATCGGGCATGAGATGAGTGTAACCATGAAGAATTGCATGCTGGTTTTGTTGCGATTCAGCATTTTTTCCTAACTTGATGTGAATTCTGTACTTGACGGAGACGCTCAGATGGAGCAATGTCGGACATTGGTCTGGGGATGCATCATGATGTATCTGAGAAGGCACTAGGATGTTTCCAGGTATACCATACGAATTGGTCCAATAAGTCTCTGCTCTGTGAGGACATCATTGAATAAAATGCCTGGAAGGTAGCAGCGGGCTTACAGAGTCCGAAAGGCATCACCCGATTATTCATAGGGCCCATAACGGTGTGTGGCAAGGCTGTTTGTCCAATTCGTCACGGGTCGAAGCGGACCAAATGTATACGCTCCATCTGAGATCTAATTTGGTTAAAGATTTTAGACTGCACCGAATTCTTTCCAATAGCTCAAGGCAATCAGCGAGGTATATTGGGGGTCGTTCTGTCCACACGTCTGCTCTATTTAGTTCCCGATAGTAGTCAATGCCAGAGCGGGCGTAGGAAAACGTCTTCTTTCCCACTAAAGAAGAGCGCAGGCTCTGCTGGAGGAAAGTTAGAGGGTGCGAAATCTAAAACCTTGATAGAGTTGTCTCATATAGGTAGTCATTGAGGACCTTCAATTCGGTTCTGGAAGGGAATAAATTCTTCCAAACGGGATGACCAAATCAAGCAGCCGACCCGGTATAACGTAAATGTCACATAGGGACAGTCATAAGAGACTCGCGTGTGGGCCGAAGGAAGCGTAATCCGCGTTCTTCTTTAGACAACATCATAAAAAACTGCAGAGTCAAGGAGCCGGACAGAAGATTTTGGACGACGAACGAAAATGCTTAGTAGTTCGTTACCACACTCTGGATTATATAGAGCTCCTCATGCCCAGAATGTCAGATCACCGCCCCGTTCAAAGCGTACAGCAGCCCATTGGTACCCCTTCCCATAATAGAGGTACCATTTGACCGGATTGCTATGGATCTAGTAGGACCCCTGATAAAGTCTGCTAGGGGACATCAGCATATATTGGTAATATTAGATTATGCCACCCGATATCCGGAGGCAGTTCCCCTACGTAGCACCTCTGCTAAAAACATAGCAAAAGAGTTAGTAGTTCTGTTTTCCCGGGTCGGAATTCCTAAAGAGATTTTATCTGAACAGGGAACACCATTTATGTCCCAAGTAACAAAAGAGCTATGTAAACTCATAAAAATCAAGCAACTCAGAACCTCAGTCTATCATCCACAAACAGATGGTTTAGTGGAAAGGTTCAATAAAACCTTAAAGAGCATGTTACGGCGGGCGGTCGATAAAGATGGGAAAAACTGGGATTGTTTGTTACCGTACCTGTTGTTTGCCATTAGGGAGGTTCCCCAATCATCCACAGGTTTCTCCCCGTTTGAACTATTGTATGGCCGACACCCAAGGGGCTTACTGGATATAGCCAAAGAGACTTGGGAACACGAGGTTACCCCTTACAGAAGTGTAATAGAGCATGTTGCCCAGATGCAGGGCCGCATTGCTGCAGTCCTACCCATAGTGAGGGAACACATGAAGAAAGCTCAAGAAGCACAGAGGAATACGTATAATAAGGGTGCTAGGGTCAGATTTTTTTTCCAGGTGATAGGGTACTAGTTCTGGTTCCCACCGTGGAGAGTAAATTCCTTGCTAAATGGCATGGGCCATATGAGGTCTTGGAAAGAGTGGGAGAAGTAAATTATAAGGTAAGACAGCCAGGTAGGAGGAAACCTGAGCAAATTTACCATATAAACCTACTCAAGCCCTGGAAAGATAGAGAAGTCTTGTTAACCCTAGTACCCCCAGGTCCGTCAGAGAATCAAGAAACTGACCCAGAGGTTAGCATAACTGAAACCCTGTCCGTGCATCAGAAACGAGAGGTCCAGAATTTAGTGAGAAGAAACAAAGAAGTCTTCTCTACACAGCCAGAACTAGCGTAATTGAACATGACCTAGTCTCTGAACCGGGGGTCCGAGTTAACCTTAAACCGTACCGAATCCCAGAGGCCAAAAGAGAGGCTATAAGTTTAGAGGTTAAAAAAATGCTAAAACTAGGCGTAATTGAGGAATCCCAAAGTGGGTGGAACAGCCCTATAGTCTTAGTCCCAAAGCCAGATGGTACAACAAGGTTTTGTAATGACTACCGGAAACTAAACGCGGTTTCAAAATGTGATACTTATCCTATGCCCAGGGTAGATGAACTTGTAGAGAGACTGGAAGTTATCGCTCAGGTGAGCAGCTTTTGTTTTGATGTGTTTTGTTGTTTGCACTGTGGCAGTCCCAGTGCCTGGGACTGATTAAACCAGGCACAGCCTATTTAAAGGAACAGTACGTGACGCCTCCTCATTTAACCTACCCCAAAAGACCGTGTTCTAACCGTCCCGGACAGACGGCGGAGCCCCGGAGTAAGCTGTTTGTCACAATATTCATATCACCCCTGTGCTTTTAATCACTGGTCTAACACTGTGTTTTTCAATCACCGGTCTGACACTGATTCTGAACCTTGTCTGCGACCCTCTGTCTCTCTTTCTACCTATGTTTCCTTGAGGATCGTGGGAAGATCCTTTTCCAGGGGTTGAGCAGCAGACACTGAGCATTTGAAGTGTGGTATATTTATATGTTTATTTTGACCCTATTCTTCTGTTCAGCTTGAAGCACAGTGTAAAGGGAGCGCCCCAGTTCACTTCCATTGTACACCCCAGTGGCCAGACATGTAAACAACTGTCACAATGCTAATACGTGTATCCTAAAGTTCATGGGTATTGACAAGCTCACCCTGGGATCTAGACAAGGAGACTGGGACCAGGAGCAATTATGTAAGGAATCAAGGTGGATATACAATTTGGGGCCCTCCAGGCCCAATAAAGGGTTTGTATTTACACCATTTATATAGAAACCAATAACCATCATGCCACCCCCTGCGGATACACCTGGGTACCTTGTGACATGCCCTATGCCCATACCTGGCAATTTTGACATGTCATCTGGCATAATATTTGTACCTACAAATGTAACCTGCCATGGCATCCCCCGATACACTGAATACTTAGGGACAAATATATTCCTTTGGACATATAAACCCTATATAGACCTGGGAATATTAATCAACATTACTTGGAATCACATACTAAAAGGGTGTGTGTCCACGACGTCAGCATAGTGCCTCTATGTTTTTATTATCGTACTATTTATCACTTGAGAGACGGGGTGAAATTCAGCCTGGGACCTTCTTTCTTGGTTTGTGTTACCTAAATCCATCCTCAAAAAAAGAGGACACCAAAATCTGACCACGCATGCGTGAGTGATGAGCGCCACAATCCGACCACGCATGCGTGAGTGATGAGCGCCACAATCCGACCACGCATGCGTGAGTGATGAGCGCCAAAATACGACCACGCATGCGTGAGTGATGAGCTCCAATATCCGACCACGCATGCGTGAGTGAAGATCCGACCACGCATGCGTGAGTGAAGATCCGACCACGCATGCGTGAGTGATGATCAGACCACGCATGCGTGAGTCCATGCGTGGTAAACATTGTGACGGTAGGTGTAGCCGGCCTTCATAATAAAAGTGAAGCCCGACTGGCTGCCCCTAAAAAACGTGTATTAAGAGCTGAGAGTCAGCTCTTGGGTCAAGTATTGAACAGTTTTGTGTTTCCCTGTAACTCTGTTACCATTCTATTGTCCACTGCAGGGTTGTAAGCTAGGGATGCCCTGGGTGGTTAGGGTCCCATATAGGAAATAGCTGCAGGACCGGGACGTTGCGAGCGGGAGGTTAAGTGTGGATGTTGGGGGGCAAAGAGGCTTAAAATCTGTGTAAAGTGTTGCTGACCAGAGATACCGATAGTACTGATATTTTACCCGCAAATAGTGTATGATTTGAGGGTACGCGTCTCTACATAAAGACGCTGTGTGTTATGGAAGTCTAATGTAACTCTATGGGATTTATTTGCCCCGCTTGCTGAGACGGAGCTCGTAGGCATGATTTCCATTGACCAATTCATATTTCTCGCTTTACCGGCATCCTGAACCTAAGCACGACCCTTCCTCTGATTCTGTAAGACCAGGCAAACCCCCGGCTCGTGATTGGCGGCTGGGGACAAACCCCCTTTCTGATTGGTCGCCAGTCTGTCTTCCATAGAAAAGATAGCCTAGTGGGGTCTATGTAAGGAGACTGGCCAACCAGAGAACCAGAGCAACCTTGGGCTTAGGCCGGTGAAGCGATGGTGGGCTTTTTGAACGTGCTGTGCTCCGAATAGCAGAGCGCTCGGCACGGAGTTGCCGGAGGAAAAGCCATGCCGAGCTGAGGCCAAGTCCCATATTACGGTGGCCATATTCTGACAACAGAACGTAGCGGGGAGAGCACTGCGGTTCTCCCGAAAAGAGTAGCGGGTGTTCTGGGACGTGCAGCGGACAGGGTAAGCTTTGCTGATGCAGGCACCCTACACCTAGTTGAGGCTTGTGACTCGCCCTAGACCCCCCAGTTGGTATGTATTTACTGTATTTTGTGCACTTTATGTATGTCTGCGGGCTTGCCCGAATAAACGCAATTTATTCAATAATCTTGTTCTGCCGAATAAATTGATCCCGGTTAAGGTAAAAAGTGCTGGTCTTCCGTGACAAGCTTTTCTGGACATTTTTAGTTATTTACAAATTCCTCCTGGACGGCGACCTTCAATCAAAAATCTGGATATGTCCAGGAAAATAAGGGCATATGGTAACCCTGACAAACACACCCCCCACTGGGCGTAACTCCTTTAGGTAGGGGAGGGGAGCAGATTGAGGGGGAGGGACAGAGAAGGGACCGGTGGAGGCTCCTGTCACTAGACCAGAAACTTTAAACACCTTTTATAGTTGTACCGGGATCATACATTAGGCAAAAAAAGGTAGTAGAAACAAAATGTAGTTTATTTCAGTAAACCCGCGTACAACAAGAATAATTACACAATAGACAGACAAAAGCCTCCTTACTGAGGGTCTGGGGGGAATATAGCCTTTCCTAGTGCAGGGCGTCCACTTGGATGAGCTTACCCTTACCGGGATATACACCAAGTTCTCCTGGTTCTCTTTTCTGCTTCAGTTCCTATCTGCGACTGCTACGTTCGATTTGTAGAACTTGGGCGCAAAGACGGAACTTAGTCTCAGCGAGGCAGACTTTCCTACCTTCCAAACGAAGCCGGTTGCTCTGCTATTTGCAACAGAGCAACTTTGAAAAGCCACCTTAACGTCATCGACACAAGTCACTGGATGGTCCGGTTCTCTGCCTCTGCCGTCTCCTTACATACACTCTGCTAAGCTATCCTTAGCATGGTGGTAAGAGGAGCGATCAATCAGAGCGTGGGAACCCTATCCAACTAGCCAATAGAAACAGGGAGCTCGTCTCTGGCCGGCGTCAGAGGAAGAGGTGTGCCAAGCCGGCTCGTGATGCCCCGTGGGTGGGACATATGAGTTGACCAATGGGAAATACGCCAACATTCTGCCACTTCCCCAGTCAACCCATTGGCACCTACTGGGCAGGCTCCACCAAGTCTGGCAAACCAGAGGGTCCTCCCCACAGGGGTTCTCTGTTCTCCGGACTTATTAATCCGCCCTGCCACATCCACTTAGCACCCCGACACTTCTCAACATCCCGTCTGCTCTTTGAACTACAGACTCTATGCAGACTTGATGGCACCGTAAGAAGATGCCCTGGCTGATTACATAGAGCCTTATAATAAATGTATAAAACATATTTTAATACATGGGGGACTTTGGCAGGCTTTCAATGACGTCACATCCTTTCTCCCCCAAGCCTCTGTCAGATGGTATACTAGAGCCAATCAGAGTAGGGATGGAGTTCCCACGCTCTGATTGGCTACCATACCATGTGAGGCCGGCCATGTTTCTTTTAATGACGTCATCTTAAAGGCAATTGAAGCAAAGCCATTCTGATTGGCTGTGCTTTCATTGCCTTTAAGTGACGTCATCATTTTTATTTTTATCGGCCAAAACACATGGTTTTCACAGCCCAATCAGGGCCGTGGGAACCATATGACGAAAATGTGACGTCATAGGCCTTTAAAAGCCTATGTCGTCTCATTTTGAAGCCAGACGCCGAGGAGGAAGGACCTCCGGATAAGAAAGAAGACCAGGGCGTGGTCGAAGATGGAAAGAAGACCCCGCCCAGAAGAAGATAGAAGAAAGAAGAATTGTCAAGGATTGGACTTCGGCTGAAGTGGATCCCAGTGGCAGGAACAGCAGGGAGCGAAGTCAGGAAACAAGCAGGGGTCCGAGGCAGGCAGCAGGTAGCGAAGTCAAGAAACAAGCAGGGGTCCGAGGCAGGCGGCAGGTAGCGAAGTCAGGAAACAAGCAGAGGTCGGCAACGAGGAAATTGGAACAGGAGGATAGCAATAGCTAGCACAGCAGTAAACACAGGAACCTTGCAGAAGCTAAGGAACCAGTATAAACAGGCAAAGAGGAACAGGAAAGGGAGGTTTATATAGGCAGGCTGGGAGGTGGAGCACAGGTGCAGAGGTGTCAGGTATCAGAGTCTGGAATGTTCCTTAGTTTAGCAGCAGCACTCCCGGTGGGCAAGTATAGGTACTGCAGGCTAGAACCAGACATTGAGAGTGGCAGCAGTCCCGGTGGCCAAGCATGGGAACAGCAGGCTAGAGAATATGACATTACTCCCCCCTCCCAAGAGCGTTCTCCGGACGATCCTTGCTTGTCTGGATATCTCCGGTGAAAAGCTTTGACTAGTCGCGGAGCATGTACAAAATCTTTGGGTTCCCAAGACCTTTCCTCTGGGCCGTAGCCCCCCCAGTGAACCAGGTACTGTAGTTTTCCCTCGGTGTAACCTGGAATCCAAAATTCTCTCCACAATCAATTCCTCTTCGTTATCCACGAGGACGGGTTAAGGGGGAGGAAGTCTCTGTCCAGGAAACGGATTCTCACGGAAAGGTTTCAGCAGAGAAGAATGAAACACAGGGTGTATTTTGATGGTCTCAGGAAGCTCTAATCTGAAGGACACTGGATTTATTAGTGCTGAGATGCGAAATGGCCCGATATATTTTTGGCCCAATTTAATGGCTGGAACCTTTAGACGTAGATTTCTTGTAGAAAGCCAGACTTTATCCCCGACTTGAAATTCTGGGGAGGGTCTGCGGTGTTGGTCTGCTGCTCTTTTGTACTTTACTTGAGTCTCACGAAGTGTCTCTTTGAGGGTCTCCTGAATGTCTCGCAGAGTCTCCAGTTTCTCTGTAACTGCCGGAATGGGGCCCAAAGATGGAAAACGAGGAATAAAGGTTGGATGAAATCCATAATTTGAGAAAAAGGGGCACTTCTGAGTCGAAGAATGGTGTGAATTGTTGTATGAAAACTCAGCTAATGGTAGGAAATCAATACAGTCATCCTGGAGATGACAAACAAAACATCGTAAGTATTGTTCCAAAGTCTGATTGGTCCTTTCTGTCTGGCCATTGGATTGTGGATGATAGCCAGACGATAAATTTAAACGAATTCCTAGAGAGGAACAGAAAGTCCTCCAAAATTTTGAAGTGAATTGTACCCCTCTATCGGATATGATCTCATCAGGAGCCCCGTGGAGCCGAAACACCTCTTTCACAATCAACTTGGCTGTCTGGTCTGCAGAAGGAAGATTCAGTGCTGCAATGAAGTGAGCCATCTTTGTAAGTCGATCCACCACTACCAGGATGGTATTATGTCCACTTGATTGGGGCAGGTCAACAATAAAATCCATTGATATGGACCCCCAAGGAAAAGTTGGAACCGGAAGGGGCTGCAGTAAACCCACAGGTGATGCTCGAGGGGTCTTGGTCCTAGCACAAGTCTCACAGGAGAGGACATAGTCTTTAACATCTTGTGCTAATTTAGGCCACCAAAAAGAGCGAGACAATAGTTCCTGTGTCTTGAGGACACCTGGGTGACCAGCGGGTCGGGAGTCGTGCATTAATTGGAGCACCTCTAATTTTAACTCCTTAGGGACGAACAGACGATCCTTATAGTTCCAGAGACCATCACATAGAAATAGTTCTGCTTCCGGAGGAGGGTTTTTAAGAAAAGTGTCATTTGAGTAGGCTCCCTTTATTCGTGTGAGGAGATCGGCGGAGAATGTGACGCCCAAAAAAATTATTTTTGGAAGAATAGTTTCTTCTTGCTCTTTATCTGAACTAGGATTAGGAAAGGACCGTGACAAGGTGTCGGCTTTTCCATTCTTGGAGCCAGGGCGGTAGGAGATGTGGAACTGAAATCTTGCAAAGAAGAGAGCCCACCTGGCTTGTCGCGCAGACAGTCTCTTTGCGGATCGAATGAATTCTAAGTTCCTGTGATTTGTAAAGACCGTAATTGGGTTTTTGGCTCCCTCCAGTAGATGTCTCCACTCAGAGAATGCAGCTTTTATAGCCAAGAGTTCTTTGTTTCCGATGTCATAATTTCGTTCAGCTGTTGACATTTGGTATGAATAAAAGGCACATGGATGAAGGAGCATCTTGGGTCCAATTCTTTGTGACAGAATGGCACCAACAGCGGAGTCGGATGCATCCACTTCCAAGATGAATGGTAATTCTGGATTTGGATGGATGAGGATAGGGGCAGATGTGAAGAGTGACTTCAATTGTTCGAATGCCACATCCGCTTTAGGAGACCATTTGAAGGGGAATTCCTTCCGTGTGAGTTGGGTGATTGGGGCAATAATGCCAGAGAAATTTTTAATAAAACGTCTATAGAAATTGGCAAAACCCACAAATCTCTGAATGTCCTTTTCATTCCGAGGGATTGGCCATTCCACCACGGCTTGAATCTTGCCTGGGTCCATACTCAAACCCTCGGGAGAGATGATGTAACCGAGAAATTGCATGCTGGTTTTTTCGAATTCGCATTTTTCTAACTTGATGTGTAATTTGTACTTACGGAGACGCTCAAGGACAATTCGGACATGTCTCTGGTGATCCATGATGTTATCTGAGAAGACTAGGATGTCATCCAGGTATACCACTACGAATTGGTCCAATAACTCTCGGAGGACATCATTGATTAAATGCTGGAAGGTAGCAGGGGCATTACAGAGTCCGAAAGGCATCACCAGATATTCATAGTGCCCATCACGGGTTCGGAAGGCTGTTTTCCATTCGTCACCGGGTCGAATGCGGACCAAATTATACGCTCCTCTGAGATCTAATTTGGTAAAGATTTTGGCTGACCGAATTCTTTCCAATAGTTCAGGAATCAGAGGTAATGGGTACCTGTTCTTCACCGTTATCTTATTTAGTTCCCGATAGTCAATGCAGGGGCGTAGAGAACCGTCTTTCTTTCCCACAAAGAAGAGCGCAGCGCCTGCTGGAGAAGTAGAGGGTCGGATAAAACCCTTTGATAGGTTCTCCTGTAGGTAGTCATTGAGGACCTTCAATTCCGGTTCTGAGAGGGAATAAATTCTTCCAAACGGAATAGCAGCACCCGGTAATAATTCAATGGGACAGTCATAAGAGCGATGTGGGGGAAGCGTATCCGCGTTCTTCTTGTCACACACATCTAAAAACTCAGAGTAAGGAGCCGGCAGAAGATTTTCTTGAGACGACGAAATCTTATGTATTCCTACACACTCTGGTATAGGAGTTTTAGGTAGACAAACTAGCTGACAGTGCTCCGAGGGAAACGTGAGTGTCTTGGTCTTCCAGTCGATTAGTGGGTTATGGATCATGAGCCATGGAATTCCCAGAATCACTGGAAACA
>WSYH01002823.1:66115-78026 GCA_036426205.1 Ascaphus truei | reverse complement strand
TTCGCACTTTTCTGCATATGGAGAATAAAACTCTCCAAAAAAGCTACTTTTTATGAAATTCGCCAATTTTAAAATTCTATGCTCTCTGCATGAGGCCCAAAGAAAGTCATAGAAAAGCACTGGCACATTTTGAAAAAAGATGACGTTTTGAAAGCTCTAATTTTTGAAACGCCAAAGATAGTTTTTCAAGAGCCTTTTACTTGAAACAGAAATTGGTTCCCAGCTACAGTATATGAAAAGTGAAAGAGATGAATGTTGGTTAGAAAGAGGTTTGAAGGTTTTCTTTTTAGATGTAACCGCTGCAGAACATGCAGGTGTGACACTACGCTACCATCAAAATATAGAGAACTTGTCTCCCAACAAACTGTTGAGATACGACCATCTGAACCCCTTCAGCGTACATCTACATCGCCCCAAAGGCGGACAGCCTTTGGCGCAGCCAAAGGGTGTGAGCCGTTTGCTGTAGTTCGCTGATGTTTGGTGATGTTAAAGCTTCTCTATTTCAGTATGAAACTCACCAGCCCTTTAATCCCCTGTACCAATTTTCAAACTATATCTGTCCATGAAATGTCTATGAATTGACTGCATAACCCTGTTCTTTTAATGTAACCATGTGTTGTTATAACTCTGTGCCCAGGACATACTTGAAAACGAGAGGTAACTATCAATGTATTACTTCCTGGTAAAACATTTTTTATAAAAAATAAAAACAGTAACATTTCAGTCACCTCAAGAGCTTGTAGAAAGAAACAATTGTATAGAAAATCCCATTGGACCAGTCACCCAAAAAAATAATACTTGCAGTGCATTGATCCCCAGTTTGAATAATGTTGCAAACAGCTTTGAATAGTGTCAATCAATCCTTCAATACTAATTCTTCCATAACCAATAAGTATCCCTCTAGGGGAAGTAAGACAGTCAGTGACTCTGTCATCCCAACAATAAGGACATGGTCATGGATGTAGTCTCTCTCTCTCTCCCTTTCTCTCCCTCTCTCTCCCTCTCTCTCCCTCTCTCTCTCTCTCTCCCTCCCTCTCTCTCCCTCTCCCTCCCTCTCTCTCCCTCTCTCTCCCTCTCTCTCCCTCTCTCTCTCTCCACAAACGGCGCTGAGAGAGAAAAACTAAAACACTAAATATAAATAGTACACTGACTGTGGAACTAGCATAAAAGGTGGCACAAAGTGTGCTTATTTGCTACAATGAACCCCCCTTTATGAAGAATGTAGCAAAACTACTGTGACTGAAAGAAATATAAAAATGTTGAAGCAAAAATAGTTAATTGCTTATGCAACACACTGGTACCAGACATCAACAAGTCCTTCATCACACCAGCAACTGAGTAAGCATTTATGGCAGGCGCACTATCAGCCCCATCTTCTGAAAATTTCTAAAAGGCTGACAGCTGTCCAATAATCCCACAATGTCACAACTTTTACAATTGAGAGGTTTTTGTTGCTTATCTTGTTGCTGACTCACACCACAAAATGGAGTTGAAAAAGCACTAGTAGTAATAGAAGCTGTAGGGCTGGGTGGTAAGGGCTTGGCAGTTTTGACTTTTTCCAATGAGCCCTGTATTTCATCAAATACTAATTTGAAAAGTCGTTCTTTATAAGCATTGATGTCTGTGCCCTCTGGGAGAGAGGAGAGCAGTTTTTTTTAAATTTGCTAATCTAGAATTGTACAGTAGATAAAATTTAATATTCAGATTTTAACATGCATATGACCCTTGACTCCGCAGAAATGGGATGAGATGTTGTTGACAAGGTTGACAAATCATAGAGAATGTTCCTGCTTGAAACTCTCTTTCAAGTTCTCTAGTTCTTTTTTCAGTAACTGCATGAGGGGTATGACTTGACTTAGGGAAGCCTTTTTACTACTCACTTCCCATTTGGCTACTTCAAAAGGTTATAATACTTTATACAGGCCATCATGGGCGTCCGCAGAAATTTTTTCAGGAGGGGGGGGGGGCATAATTTTAACGGCCAGTGCCCGGCGTAAAAGTGGTGGTGAGTGCACTGTGGCGAGCGAGCCCGACCAGCATAATGGGGGGTTCTCCCCCCCCGAGAAAATGTTGAAAAAAAGAGTGGGCAAATGGTGCATTTTCAAGCAAATTTGAGAAAGCTTGAAGGTTAATAAAGCAATTGTGAAGGTGTAGTTATGACATCAAAAAAGAGCAGCTACTCAGGGTTGCAGGATCCGGTGGGTATCTGGAGAACTTGCGATGTCACTCTGGCGCTCAAGTGCAGAAATTCCAGCCGTACTACTACTTTTTAAGGCTGCTTCTCTGCGCAAGATCTTCCGACATGATGTGTGCCAGGTGGGGCACAAGAAAAAGAAATGGCGATCATTAAATACTCTGCTTATCACCGGGCTGGCGGTATTGAATAAACTGTGGGTTGCAGATGAGCTGCAGGGAGTTGAAAAATCCCTTTAAAGTTCTCCTGCTAGGAGATCCAAGCTTTCCTTGCATAATGCATAGTTATATTGGTAAGATGAGATTTGTGAACTTCAAATAACTCACCTACAATGCACTATTTATTGAATACAGCCCTGTATGCAGTAATAGAAACTTGAAAAAGGAAATGTGTATGTGTGTGGCACACAGTGTGGGTGCGTATATATACTTCTAATAAAAAAAAGACCCTTCAGTACTGCAAAACCAACTCTTTTTCAAAAAAGCAAGGAAAACAGAATGTTTTTTTTATATAACCCTCACCCAATAGGTTTTCCCCTGGGTGGCCTGCTTCATCATTGGGTCCATCCCGTTCCACTGCGTAACGGGCGTGCTGCGACCTACGAGCTATATGGGAGCACTTATTAGTATGACTGTTCACACACTATATATATATATATATATACTGTAGTGCCAGATTGCACCCACAGCAGCAGCAGATTGCACCCAAAAACACTTGCCACACAGCACCAGTTATAACCCCACAGCACTTGCCTTAGCATTGGATGGCATCCACATCATTCACCAGATATAATCCCACATCTTCCGCTCCCCCGTTTTTCTGAGTGCTTGCTTTCCCTCGTTTTTCACTGTCTGCTTCTCCTTGTTTTTACAACAACACACAAGACACAGCGCAGGGTTTTTTCTATCATGTGCTCCCTCTCTCTCCCCATCTTTCTTTTGCCATCCATAGTAGCATAGTAGTCTCTCTTTTGCTATATCTATTTTACTTTTACTCTCTCTCGCTGCTCTCTCACTCTCACCCTGGCCCTGTCTTGCTTTTTCCATAATATTTCTCCATTCTCTCATAATCTTTCTCACACTCTATTCAGCTCAGCTTAATAAATAGCCACCATGATGCATGTGGTGGCACTGGCACCCAGCGAAACGTCGTGTTGTCTTTGTACCCTAATTTTCAAATTTTGCCAATTCCAAATGCTACCTCCTGCCCCCTGAGGTAGCAAAACTACTGTGGTCTGTGGATTATTGGATTCAGATTTCAGAACTAATTGCAGTCTACTCTGCAGAGTGCAGGGGCCGCCGGGGCCAATTGCGCAGAGAGAGTGCTGCTGCCTGCGTCTTCACTCTTCAGCAGACTCTCTCAACTGTGAGCCTGCGCAAATTGATGATGAGTCAGAGGAGGAGGGAGCATGATGGGCGGGAGGCCGCGTTATGAGTGTGGAGGTCAGAGTCGGACCATGATTGGTCTGACTCAGGGACTGGGTCATCAAGGGATGGCGGCGGCTCTCTCATTGGTAGCGCCCAAAAATAGTCTGGGACTGCGAGTGATCCAGGAGGGGGGGGGGGCAAGTGCCCCCCCTTGCCCCCTCCTGCGGACACCCATGCAAGCCATGATTTTCTCTGGGGTGGAGTCAGGAAAGTCATACCCCTTTCCCTACGTCGTGAGATGTCATGTGGATTGTTAATGGTTGTTTCTGCTGCAGAAACCACTCTGACATATAAAAAGTGGAATTCCACCTGGTGATAACCTCTTGGTTGAGCTGATGGCAAGGTAAATGATGGGTCACGCATGCAGTGGCAGAATGACATAAGTTGTCACAGATCCTGCATGCCACTTCCAGCACCTCCTGTACAGCCCTGAACTGCAGCCGGCAGTTCAGGTTATTAAGACACCTGATGCAGCAGAATAGTTCGGCCATTACCAACACTATTGGTCAGCTAAAAAAATAAAAATACAAAATAAAAGTCCCGGCGCTATAAATGTCCCAGATACCGTGATCCAAACGGAAAGTCCCAGATGGAAGATTCTCAGATAGAATATTCTCAGATGGATGGTATAGGATATTTTCACAGTACAGGATAATTTCACAGAGTCCCAGGAGTTGATATGTCCCTTTAACATGTCCGCAATGATTCTGTGAAACATAAGAGGTACACACCAATTGCGCAGTATGCCACTACTCCTGACCCCACTCTGACCACGGCGCAAGAAATCCTACTTACAAGATAGAGTCTTGTATGTTCGAAGGTAGAAATCTGTGACTGTGTCTCTGCTCTGTCTCGGTGTTTCACACGGATATCCCACGTGACCGGCAGCAGTGATCTCCTATTCCTCAGCAGCGCGACCAGCACTCACAGGTGACTTAAGCCAGGCATGTCATGCAGAACAGAGGATTGACACATGTTTAATACGTTTAACACTTATTAAAATACTTTAAAACACAAATCACCCACACTACTAACATAAATGGGGGATGACTATGTAACTCACGGATGCCGTCCGCAACTTGTCTACAGCCTGTTGCACACTAGGGAGCCTTCCTGAATGGCGTTATCTATCGAAACTCCTAGCCGATGACGTCAGCGGCAGGGCGTACAGGTACGCTCCACGCACACGAAGAGACTATGGTGGCTGGACCGGCTCAAAACCTGGGGAGGGGAGCTTAGTGTTTGAGCCGGTCAGCCACCATATCTCTTCGTTGCTGTTGGAGCGTACCTGTACCGCCCTGCCGCTGACGTCATCGGCTAGGATTTTCAGATAACGCCATTCATGAAGGCTCCCTAGTGTGCAACAGCTGTAGACAAGTTGCGGACGGCATCCGTGAGTTACATAGTCATCCCCCATTTATTGTAATGTGGGTGATTTGTGTTTTAAAGTATTTTAATAAAGTGTTAAACGTATTACACCATTGTGTCAATCCTCTGTTCCTGCATGACATGCCTGGCTTACTCCCTGTGAGTGCTGGTCGCTGCATGGAATAGGAGATCACTGCTGCCGGTCACGTGGGATCCGTGAAACAACGAGAGCAGAGCAGAGACACAGTCACAGATTCTCTCCTTCGAACATACAAGACTCTATCTTGTAAGTAGGATTTCTTTGCCCGCTGGTCGAGTGGTCAGGAGTAGTGGCATACTGCGCAATGGTGTGTACCTCTTATGTTTCCACAGAATCATTGCGGACATCGTTAAAGGGACATATCAACTCCTGGACTCTGTGAAATTATCCTTACTGTGAAAATATCCTATACCATCCACTGAGAATCTTCTACTGAGAATCTTCCATCTGGGACTTTCCGTTTGGAATCACTGTATCTGGGACATTTATAGCGCCGGGACTTTTATTTTGTATTTTTATTTGTTTTACAGGTTGGGAAATCTGTTTATTAGTCTCTCTGGCAGCTCACTCACCACTTAGAAGTGGTTTACACTCACCTTGAGTGATCACGTTCACATCACCTTTTTATTGCAAAATTCCCACCACTGTGAGTTAATTGCACTTGTAGATTAGCGCTTGTAAAGGGTATTATTGTTGTTTGTACTATTGGTCAGCTGTCTGCTGCTGTGAATGACATAAGTTGGGCTGTAAAACAGGGGATGGATACCCTAAGAACTCCCTTGATGCTCACCACCCCCGGCAGCATCAAGTGAGTCCCTGCCCATATCAGGGATCTAAATGGTGCTGGCCACTCCACCTCCTCTATCCTCTGTGGATTCGCCCACACCACCTCCAGAGCCAGTGGTCCCTGCAAGATTGAGGAATGGCAGAACTCGCTCCAGGGGGCCAGTGAGCCTGGATGTTCTGCTCCCAAAAAAGGAGACAATTTTCTGTATATCGTTTTGTGGTTATTTTGCTTGTTAATCTTTTCTGCATTTATTTTTCACACATTGTGAATAAAAGGTTTGTTAAAAACTACTGTCTCCTGGTAATTATTGTTATAATAAGTAGGCACATTATTGTACACTCATACTTAATACAGTCAAGATTATATACCATATTATGTCAGACAAACATATCCTACATTTACTTTAATCACCAAAAACCACAGTGTAGTTTATTGCATGAACTTCATGACACAATATAAGATGCATCTCTTAATGGGCCAGATACATCAAACTTGGGTAACCTCGAAATGCACTATTACCGCCAAAAAACGTGCCTCATATTTATCATGCAATACATCAACGTTGCACTGTCAAAAATATCGCAATGTTTTTTGGACGCGTCAAAAATATTGATTTTGATCAAATCAGTCATAATGCCGCACTTTTTAGTAAAATTATGGTATACATCAAATTTTATACATAGTCAATATAAGTAAAACCAGCATGGAATAGATGATTAAATACTTATTTTAACACATTTGAATATACAGGTGGTCCTCGCTATCCGTTGGTCCGTTATCCATTGAACTGATTATCCAAAACCAGATAATGCATTTCGCTGAACGCACTATTCGACGTCGTAATGGATTATCCAATGCTCACTGCTGCTGATTAACATCGGATCTTCAATCCGACGGTCAACATTCCGACGGCGGTTTGCGAGATGGATTCTGGTGGTCCGAGGACCGTCTGTATATATTAACCCCAGCGTATGCGAAATGGTCAACTAGTCATGTTTCCATGACTAGATGGCCATCAAGTGCTACATAGGGATAAATATATTGTTAAACCACACTACCTACCCCATTCTCCTCCTTAGTAGCCACTAAAGCATTGCCATGCAATAGAATATTAACTACTAATGTAACCGAGGGGTTAACCCCTACCTTTCCCCTGGGAGGCCTTACCACTGTTAACTGGGCAATTGCCCCATCAACCCCAATAAACCTCCCCCCCCCCTCACAATACATTATTGGTCAAATGTGGCTAACAGGGATTTTGTCCAGTTAAACGTTATAACAAATATATATATTAAATATATATAAATATAAATAATAAATAAGTATGTTTTTGATTACTTGATTTATTACAAATGTAATGCTTAAGTATTCTCTACAAAATACATAATCAGTGTATTTAGAACTGAATCATGAGATGACTGTATGTGAACACTTTACAGAAAATGGAAAAATAAAACAAATGAGCGCACTGGGAATCAATTAATAATTTTATATTTGGGGAAAAAGATGCAAAAT
The DNA here is from genome assembly GCA_036426205.1 of Ascaphus truei. Taxonomy (NCBI): domain Eukaryota; kingdom Metazoa; phylum Chordata; class Amphibia; order Anura; family Ascaphidae; genus Ascaphus; species Ascaphus truei. Next base: position 70,695 of record WSYH01002823.1, on the reverse strand, counting down.
GTGCAAATCACACAATTAGAAAACATGGTATACATAAATGATTCATATGAGAAAAACAGACATGGAGAAATCTCCTGTACCTTTAAAAACACATGATGGCAAAGCCGACAAGTGCTACACTAGTGTGGCGCAATACGATGTAGCAATAAGATGTTACAATGAGATGTTACAATGAACACACTTACTGATATGATAAGGTTACGGCTCAGAGTGTGGGCTGGGGTTCATGGAAGTGAATCAACGGGAACAAGGCTCTGGAAATAACCATTGAAGCGATGGATAGCGCGCTCCCTTCAATCCACCCTCACACTACTGACGCTGATACCGGCAAAGGCTTAACCTCTACACGTTTCGTACAGTGGTGCTTCGTAAGGGGGAATGCACCTTACATCTTGGAGCTTCAAAGTGGGAGAGCCTGGGCGCATTTGTTCTTTACCTTCTACTTTACAGAAAATGTTCATACATGATTATTCATTTTAAAAATAACATGACGGCGGCACGCAGGAGCCAACGAGGAGAGTGGGCCCCAAACCGGAGGACAGCAGGTGAAGTATCATACCCCTCTCCCTGCACCGGTTACTTCTGTGGCCTGGCATAACTCCCTCGTATGGCTCCAGTGTCTGAAGCATCCAGACCTGGTTAACGACACTGATGCGCACGACAGACCCATTGGTACTTGCACTTACATTCTGTCAGCAGCTCGTGGACACAGGCTCTTTATTACCCCTGGGACTCTTCCTCACGCTTCCCTATTATTTGCCTGGCAATTGGGACTTGACCCGTGCATAGCACGTGCGGTTTACCTAAACACATTAATTACAGGGCTACACCAATATGGATACTGCATCCGAGCCAGATCCTGATTTTATGTTCAGCTGTTGCAACACTGCTAACCGTGTGCACAGAGCGGAGGCCATATTCAGTAACACAACTGAATTACTATGTGAGGACACTGCAGACCTCAGGGCACATTTCAATAAGTTGGAGAAATGTCTATTATTACGGCAACGCATATGGTGGGAAATAACAACCATGGAGAATTACAATCGGGTTAAGCGCATCCCCAGAGGGTTACGACACACCAAAACCCCCTCCTTTGGCTTTGCCAATAGGGATTTTGAACAACAATGGTGCCACATTCTCAATGACTGCTCATTTAAGTTAATGGACCTAATAATAAGATTTAAATCTGAAGAAAATAAAATGGTGTCCAGACAAATAACAGAACTGCAGCACCAATTAAAAGCCTATTCGCATATGGAAAATTTCAAGGAGCTAGATTCCAAAACTGCCAGCAAGCTCAATAAACAGGAGAAAACTATTATGCTTAACAAGCAAGTGAAATTTGAGCGCGATAAGGCTGATTATGAGGTGAATCAGATTTATATGTGGCAGAAACTACCCTCTAGGAGCAAAGGTAAACCAAAAAATAAGAAACCACAAAAAGAAGGGGGAGGTAACAGATCCATCTTGAAGGGAAACAGGGATAATGAGTCAACTGCACATGCTGTATCTTTTTCATTCTCGGAGACATCCCTTGAAGAAGTGCGCGCATGCGCACGAAACGCGTTGGGAAGCATCATTTTTAGAAGCAATTGATTCGTGGAGAATACACTGCACGGCCGGGGAGCAGGAGAGCAGGAGAATTGGAAATTTGGCAGGAGGAGAGAGCGTGACACGCTACACGCCTAGCAGCATCACTGTTCCAGCGCCCGGGGAGCTCCATACAGCATCTGCCACACGTGGGGACGCCAGAGAGTGAACTCCGGTCGCCATCTTGGATCCACAGAAAGTGCTTCCAGTCCTGCTGCTTTCAACTATCTTGCATCCTGTGAGTAGGGTAACGATTTTGCCCCCCCGGATCAGTGTGTGTAACCCTCCAGAATCCTGCATTAGTTGTCATTAAATAACTTTTTTATTATATCTGTCTGGCTAGTTGTTGGTGTGAGTCTGTCTTGTTTGTTATATGTTGTGAGTGTTACATGTTTTTATGTCCTCATTTTGACATACTGCACTATAATTCTTTCTTTATTTCTTTTACATATCACGTCACGTCTTGGAGGAACTCAGCATTTGCTTATTATCATCACTAAAGGACTTTGATTTGGACTTTACATCACACGGTTTGATTTGGCGCCGGCAGTATCTTTTTTCTATCATTCTCGGAGAGTGACTTCTGCCCGTCTTCTGGTGATGAGAGAGCAGGTCCTGGAGAGATGACGCACCCAAATCGACCGGCCAGCCAGAGATCCTCAAAAAACGAGGAAAGACAAGAAGAGGCAGGAGGAAGGACTTGCAGCGGGATGCCCTCAAAGAGACTGAAAACTTAAGTATTGAGGACAGCAATGTTATAAATATTTCTAAACATCAATTGACGCAGGCGGAATTGTCCATCTTACATCTCGGACTATCATTTGCCCCCAGTACTTCATTTAATCTGTTTACCACCATGGTGGATCTCTTTAAATTTACGAGGAAGTTAACCCTCAAACGATTTTTCAGCACCAAGAATAATGTGTCTAATATTGCTTTACCCATTTATGATGCTAACCAAACTGTCCCCATTTCCCTAGGTTTCCAGGACCAATGCAATCAACAGGATCTAATGGATCTCTTTATAGAGAATAATACCTTAGAGGATCCTGTTGATTTTCTAGGGAGTGTAAACTCGGGCCTTAAGAGGAAGTCAGTCTTCTACCCCTCACACATGAGGGGGCAGTATATTGACATCTTCCAGAAGGGCATAGAAAGAGACCTTTCACTACTAGCAAAAGGTATAGGGACCAGGGGCATACAGCGAGACAATTTAACAGCGGAACAAAGGTTAGCCTTGAAATGTCTGAAAGATAATGATTCTATCCTAATTAGGAAAGCTGATAAAGGTGGCGCAACAGTTGTACTGGACAGGGAGTACTACATATCCGAGGCACAGCGGCAGCTGAACGACCCGGAGGCCTATCGTACCCTCGACAGGGATCCAACTCCACAGTTCATAAGAGAGTTTCAGGACCTCTTGGATGAAGGTGAGATGCTACACGTTCTCACACCCAATGAGCGAGACTTCCTTACCACTCCAGATCCTATCACTCCCATTTTCCATCACTTGCCCAAGATACACAAAACACTCATTTCACCCCCAGGTAGACCCATAATTTCAGCTATTGGTTCCCTGGGTGAACACCTTTCCCAATACATAGATCACTTTTTGCAGCCACTTGTTCTTGACCTACCCTCACATATTATAGACACTAAGCACGTTTTAGCACTTTTAGCACCTATTAACTGGCACCCCAACTACATCTGGGTTACCCTAGATGTGGCCTCTTTGTATAATATCATTCAACACGAGCACGGCCTCACAGCGATAGAATTTTTCTTGCACACTCACTCCACTCTTTCCCCAGCACACATAGCCTTTATTCTGGATAGTATTAGATTCGCACTCACCCATAATTATTTTTCTTTTGATCAGCAGTTTTATCTCCAAACACGTGGGACAGCTATGGGGACCACGTTTGCCCCCTCCTATGCCAACCTGTTTATGGGTTGGTGGGAGATGTCCCACGTGTTTGGAGATTCTAATCCTTTCAGGCATCATGTGGTGTTTTACAAGCGCTACATAGATGACCTGATCTTGATCTGGAGTGGTGGGGAGGAGGACCTTTTGAAGTTTATTGAATTAAAACCAGAGACATAACATAAAATGTTACAAAAGGTGGGGGAGTGGGGAAAGTGAATGGACTGGGCGCTTCCCAAATAGTAATAAATTGGTGTAATGAATAACACACCAGTGAATACACAAATAAACCTTACACCCAAAGGTGAATAAAAATATATAGTGTAAGAAAAAGCAGCTCAACTTCCTCTGGTGGGACAGTTCCAAGTCCCAGGATGTGAATTTTCTTTTCTTGGAGTTGAGGAGGAGCGCAGGGAAGGATCGTGATATGTAAAAAATAAGATATATATATAGTGCAGATGGTAGATCACTGCTAGAATAACATTCAATAACAGGAATAGAACTCACAAAAATCGTGGTAGGTTATAGCATGTCAGAGATCCATCTCTCTCTGACTGGAGCCCTTTGTATAACAGGAATCAGGATATCCCTCAGTGGAGTGATTGATATGTAAATAAAGAGAATCACAATAGTGCATACAATTTGAACTATAAGTCATGTATTGATCACAAATGGTTTAAGGAAACTCACATTTTCCCTTAGTAAAACTGGTGGTGGAGAGAACCGCCGATTGAAGGGTGGCGTTGTGTATAGCTGCTGCCCGGTGCTTCACTTGCACCTCCCGGTGGGTTTCTGCATCAATCTCTGCCGTCGCGTCACTTCCGGTCGCGTCACTTCCGGTCTCGTCACGGTGAGGGCGGTGAAGCCAAAATGGGTCTGGTGTCAGCGATGAGATTGCCAGTCCTTCAGTGTGTGGATTCTCTTGATTAACTCTACGCGTTTCGCACACTGCTTCGTCAGGGGTCCCTAACGCTAGTATAAATTCTTAATAACCTGTTTAATAACAGGAAGAAAGATTGCAGCTAATATTGACAGATTTACTATAAATCATTCTTCCTGTTAT
>WSYH01002823.1:0-65960 GCA_036426205.1 Ascaphus truei | reverse complement strand
CGCTAATATAAATTCTTAATAACCTGTTTAATAACAGGAAGAATGATAATAGGAGCTTGTTAGGTGTCCAGTATGTTTTACAATTCTTGTCCAGCTAGTCATGGCTGATTGGAGGTTGGCAACCTCCTACTTAATTTAAGCTCACCCCCTCCCACATTTAAATGGTTATGGGCTCACTCCATAGCATCTTCCACTCAGGGGAACTTGCCTGCTTGCAGTTTGGCTGTGACATCTCTAATACAGAGTGCTTTTCCTGGTAATGTACAGGTTAATAAAAGCTTCAGTCAGACAAAACTTTGCAGCTAATATTGACAGATTTACTATAAATCATTCTTCCTGTTTAATAACAGGAAGAATGATTGGTCTGCCTGCCCTTGCGTTGGCTCAGGGCTTACAACAATTTTGGCCAAAAATGTCAAACTAAAAGACCATTTACTTATTAGATATTTATCCATATATATGAGCCACTGTACGTGTATGAGTCTCACTAGATGTGCTAAACTGACTTTGTCTGTGTTTTATGTTATGTCTCTGGTTTTAATGCTATTAGCCATGCTCAGTAGCACTCCCTGACCTCATATGCTTATATTATATGTTGTGGGTATTGGGGGTTTAATAGGAGCTTGTTAGGTGTCCAGTATGTTTTTACAATTCTTTCCAGCTATTCCTGGCTGATTGGAGGTTGGCAACCTCCTACTTAATTTAAGCTCACCCCCTCCCACATTTAAATGGTTATGGGCTCACTCCATAGCATCTTCCACTCAGGGGAACTTGCCTGCTTGCAGTTTGGCTGTGACATCTCTAATACAGAGTGCTTTTCCTGGTAATGTACAGGTTAATAAAAGCTTCAGTCAGACAAAACTTTGCAGCTAATATTGACAGATTTACTATAAATCATTCTTCCTGTTATTAAGACATAACATAAAACACAGACAAAGCTCAGTTTTTAGACATCTAGTGAGACTCATACACGGTACAGTGCCTAATATATATGGATAAATATCTAATAAGTAAATGGTCTTTTAGTTTGACATTTTTGGCCCAAAAGTGTTGTAAGCCCTGAGCCAACGCCAAGGCAGACACACATATCAGGGGTCCCTAACGCTAGTATAAATTTAATAACCTGTTAATAACAGGAAGAATATTATAGTAAATCTGTCAATATTAGCTGCAAAGTTCTGTTGACTGAAGCTTTTATTAACTGTACATTACCAGGAAAAGCACTCTGTATTAGAGATGTAACAGCCAAACTGCAAGCAGGCACAGTTCCCCTGAGTGGAAGATGCTATGGAGTGAGCCATAACCATTTAAATGTGGGAGGGGGTGAGCTTAAATTAAGTAGGAGGGTTGCCAACCTCCAATCAGCCATGAACTAGCTGGACAAGAATTGTAAAACATACTGGACACCTAACAAGCTCCTATTAAACCCCAAAATACCCACAACATATATAATAAGCATATGAGTGTCAGAGGGAGTGCTACTGAGCATGGCAATATGCATTAAAACCAGAGACATAACATAAAACACAGAAAAGCCAGTTTTTAGCACATCTAGTGAGACTCATACACGTACAGTGCCTACATATATATGGATAAATATCTAATAAGTAAATGGTCTTTTAGTTTGACATTTTTGGCCAAAATTGTTGTAAGCCCTGAGCCAACGCCAAGGCAGACCACATATCAGGGGTCCCTAACGCTAGGATAAATCTTAATAACCGTTAATAAAAGAAATGATTATGTAAAATCTGTCAATTAGCTGCAATCTTTCTTCCTGTTATTAAAAGGTTATTAAGAATTTATACTAGCGTTAGGGACCCCTGGACGAAGCAGTGTGCGAAACGCGTAGAGTTAATCAAGAGAATCCACACACGGAAGGACTGGCAATACTCATCGCTGACACCAGACCCATTTTGGGTTCACCGCCTCACCGTGACGAGACCGGAAGTGACGAGACCGGAAGTGACCGCGGACGGCAGAGATGATGCAGAAAACCACCGGGAGGTGCAAGTGAAGCACCGGGGCAGCAGCTATACACAACGCCACCCTTCAATCGGCGGTTCTCTCCCCACCAGTTTTTAAGGGGAAAATGTGAGTTCCTTAAACACATTTGTGATCAATGACATGATTATAGTTCAAATTGTATGCACTATTGTGATTCTCTTTATTTACATAATCAATCACTCCACGAGGGATATCCTGATTCCTGTTATACAAAGGGCTCCAGTCAGCGAGAGATGGATCTCTAGACATGCTATAACCTACCACGATTTTTGTGAGTTCTATTCTGTTATTGAATGTATTCTAGCAGTGATATACCATCTGCACTATATTAGATCTTATTTTTTACATATACGATCCTTCCCTGCGCTCCTCTCAAACTCCAAGAAAAGAAAATTCACATCCTGGGACTTGGAAACTGTCCCACAGAGGAAGTTGAGCTCTTTTCTTACACTATATAATTTTATTCACCTTGGGTGTAAGTTTATTGTGTATTCACTGGTGTGTTTATCATTACCACCATTTATACTATTTGGGAAAGCGCCAGTCCATTCATTCCCCACTCCCCCCTTTTGTAACATTTATGTTTATGTCTCTGTGTTTTAATTCAATAAACTTCAAAAAGGTCCTCCTCCCCACCACTCCAGATCAAGATCAGTCATCTATGTAGCGCTGTAAAACACACACATGATGCTGAAAGGATTAGAATCTCCAAACACGTGGACATTCCCACCAACCCATAAACAGGTTGGATAGGAGGGGGGCAAACGTGGTCCCCATAGCTGTCCACGTGTTTGGAGATAAAAATGCTGATCAAAAGAAAATAATTATGGGTGAGGGCGAATTAATACTATCCAGAATAAAGGCTATGTGTGCTGGGGAAAGAGTGGAGTGAGGTGCAAGAAATTCTATCGTGTGAGGCCGTGCTCGTGTTGAATGATATTATACAAAGAAGCCACTCTAGGGTAACCCAGATGTAGTTGAGGGTGCCAGATAATAGGTGCTAAAAGTGCTAAAACGTGCTTAGTGTCTATAATATGTGAGGGTTAGGTCAAGAACAAGTGGCTGCAAAAAAGTATCTATGTATTGGAAGGTGTTCACACAGGGAACCAATAGCTGAAATTATGGGTCTACCTGGGGGTGAAATGAGTGTTTTGTGTATTTGGGCAAGTGATGGAAAATGGGGAGGAGTGATAGGATCTGAGAGTGGTAAGGAAGTCTCGTCATTGGGTGTGAGAAAGTGAGCATCTCACCTTCATCCAAGAGGTACTGAAAACTCTCTTATGAAATGTGGAGTTGGATCCCTGTCGAGGGTACGATAGGCCTCCGGGTCGTTCAGCTGCCGCTGTGCCTCGGATATGTAGTACTCCCTGTCCACGGACAACTGTTGCGCCACCTTTATCAGCTTTCCTAATTAGGATAGATCATTATCTTTCAGACATTTCAAGGCTAACCTTTGTTCCGCTGTTAATTGATCTGTATGACATGGTCCATAACCCCTGACCTCCCTTTTCTAGTAGTGAAAGGTCCTTTCTATGCCCTCTGGAGATGTCAATATACTGCCCCCTCATGTGTGAGGGGGTAGAAGACTGACTTCCTCTAAGCCGAGTTTACCACTCCACTAGAAATCAACCGGATCCTCTAAGGATTATTAGTCTATAAAGGATCCATTAGATTATCCTGTTGATTGCATTGGTCCTGGAAACCTAGGGAAATGGGGACAGTTGGTAGCATCATAAATGGGGTAAAGCAATATTAGACACATTATTCTTGGTGCTGAAAAAATAGTTTTTGAGGTGTTAACTTCCTCGTAAATTAAAGAGGATCCACCATGGTGGTAAACAGATTAATGAAGTACTGGGGGCAAATGATAGTCCGAGATGTAAGATGGACAATTCCGCCTGCGTCAATTGATGTTTAGAAATATTTATACACATTGCTGTCCTAAATACTTAAGGTTTCAGTCTCTTTGAGGGCATCCGCTGCAAGTCTTCTCCTGACCTTTCTTGTCTTTCCTCGTTTTTTGAGGATCTCTGGCTGGCCGGTCGATTTGGTGCGTCATCTCTCCAGGACCTGCTCTCTCATCACACCAGAAGACGGGCAGAAGTCACTCTCGAGAATGATAGAAAAAAGATACTGCCGGCGCCAAATCAAACCGTGTGATGGTAAAGTCCAAATCAAAGTCCTTTAGTGATGATAATAGCAAATGCTGAGTTCCTCCAAGACCGTGACGTGTATAGTAAAAGAAATAAAGAAAGAATTATAGTGCAGTATGTCAAAATGAGGACATAAAAAACATGAACACTCACAACATATAACAAACAAGACAGACTCACACCAACAAATAGCCAGACAGATATAATAAAAAAGTTATTTATGACAACTAAGGCAGGATTCTGGAGGGTTACACACATGATCCGGGGGGGCAAAATCGTTACCCTACTCACAGGATGCAAGATAGTTGAAAGCAGCAGGACTGGAAGCACTTCTGTTGATCCAAGATGGCGACCGGAGTTCATCTCTGGCGTCACCACGTGTGGCAGATGCTGTATGGAGCTCCCGGGCGCTGGAACAGTGATGCTGCTAGGCGTGTAGCGGTCACGGCTCTCTCCTCCTGCCAAATTTCCAATTCCCTGCTCTCCTGCTCCCCGGCCGTTGCAGTGTATTCTCCACGAATCAATGCTTCTAAAAATGATGCTTCCAACGCGTTTCCGTGCGCATGAGCGCACTTCTTCAAGGATGTCTCCGAGAATGAAAAAGATACAGCATGTGCAGTTGACTCATTATCCGTTCCCTTCAAGTGGATCTGTATACCTCCCCATCTTTTGTGGTTTTTATTTTTTGGTTTACACCTTTGCCTCCAGAGGGTAGTTTGCCACTATAAATCTGATTCACCTCATAATCAGCCTTTATCGCCGCTCAAATTTCACTTGCTTGTTAAGCATAATAGTTTTCTCTGTTATTGAGCTTGTGGCAGTTTGGGAATCTAGCTCCTGAAATTTTCCATATGGCGAATAGGCTTTAATTGGGTGCTGCAGTTCTGTTATTTGCTGGACACCATTTTATTTTCTTCAGATTTAAATCTTATTTAGGTCCATTACTAAATGAGCAGCATGAGAATGTGGCACCATTGTTGTTCAAAATCCTATTGGCAAAAGCCAAAGGAGGTGGGTTTTGGTGTGTCGTAACCCTCTGGGGGATGCGCTTAACCCGTTGTAATTCTCCATGGTTGTTGATTCCCACCATATTGCGTTTGCCGTAATAATAGACATTTCTCCAACTTATTGAAATGTGCCCTGAGGTCTGCAGTGTCCTCACATAGTAATTCAGTTGTGTTACTGAATATGGCCTCCGCTTGTGCACACGGTTAGCAGGGTTGCAACGCTGAAATCAAAATCAGGATTGGCTCGGATGCCAGTATCCATATTGGTGTCGCCGGTAATTAAAATGTGTTAGGTAAACCGCACGTGCTATGCACGGGTCAAGTCCCAATTGCCAGGCAACATAATAGGGAAGCGTGAGGAAGAGTCCCAGGGGGTAAATAAAGAGCCTGTGTCCACGAGCTGCTGACAGAATGTAAGTGCAAGTACCAATGGGTCTGTCGTGCGAATCAGTGTCGTTAACCAGGTCTGGATGCTTCAGACACTGGAGCCATACGGGGAGTTGATGCCAGGCCAAAGAAGTAACCGGTGCAGGGAGAGGGGTATGATACTTCACCTGTCTGTCCTCCGGTTTGGGGCACACTCTTCCTCGTTGGGCTCGCGTGCCGCGTCATGTTAATTTTTAAAATGAATAATCATGTATGAAACATTTTCTGTAAAGTAGAAGGTAAAGAAAAAAGCGCCCAGGCTCTCCCACTTTGAAGCTCCAAGATGTAAGGTGCATTCCCCCTTACGAAGCACCATGGTACGAAACGTGTAGAGGTATAAGCCTTTTGCCGGTATCAGCGTCAGTAGTGTGGAGGCGTGGATTGAAGGGAGCGAGCTATCCATCGCTTCAATGGTTATTCCAGAGCCTTGTTCCCGTTGATTCACTTCCATGAACCCCAAGCCACACTCTGAGCCGTAACTTATCATATCAGTAAGTGGTTAATGTAACATCTCATTGTAACATCTTATTGCTACATCGTATTGACGCCACACTAGTGTAAGCACTTGTCGGCTTTGCCATCATGTGTTTTTAAAGGTACAGGGATTTCTCCATGTCTGTTTTTCTCATAGATAGTTATGTATACATGTTTTCTAATTGTGTGATTTGCACATTTGCATCTTTTTCCCAAATATAAAATTATTAATGATTCCAGGCGCTCATTTGTTTTTTTTTCCATTTCTTGTAAAGTGTTCACATACAGGTCATCTCATGATTCAGTTCTAAATACACTGATTAGTATTTGTAGAGAATACTTAAGCATTACATTTGTAATAAATCAAGTAATCAAAAACATACTTATTTATTATTTATATTTATATATAGTAATATATATATTTGTTATAACGTTTAACTGGACAAAATCCTGTTAGCCACATTTGACCAATAATGTATGTGAGGGGGGGGGAGGTTATTGGGGTTGATGGGGCAATGCCCCAGTTAACAGTGGTAAGGCCTCCCAGGGGAAGAGGTAGGGGTTAACCCCTCGGTTACATAGTAGTTAATATTCTATTGCATGGCAATGCTTTAGTGGCTACTAAGGAGGAGAATGGGGTAGGTAGTGTGGTTTAACAATATATTTATCCCTATGTAGCACTTGATGGCCATCTAGTCATGGAAAACATGACTAGTTGACCATTTCGCATACGCTGGGGTTAATATATACGAGACGGTCCTCGGACCACCAGAATCCATTCGCAAAACCGCCGTCGGAATGTTGACCGTCGGATTGAAGATACGTTGTTATAGCAGCAGCAGTGAGCATTGGATAATCCATACGACGTGAATAGTGGCGTTCAGCGAAATGCATTATCTGGTTTTTGGAAATCGTTCAATGGAGAACGGACCAACGGATAGCGAGGACCACCTGTATATTCAAATGTGTTAAATAACGTATTTAATCATCTATTCCATGCTGGTTTTACTTATATTGACTATGTATAAAATTGATGTATACCAAATTTTACTAAAAAGTGCGGCATTATGACTGATTTGATCAAAATCAAGATTTTTGACGCGTCCAAAAAACATTGCGATATTTTTGACAGTGCAACGTTGATTGTATTGCATGATAAATATGAGGCACGTTTTTTTGGCTCTGGTTTTAATGCATATTGCCATGCTCAGTAGCACTCCTCTGACACACATATGCTTATATATATGTTGTGGGTATTTTGGGGGTTTAATAGGAGCTTGTTAGGTGTCCAGTATGTTTTTGAAGTTTATTGAATACCTGGCAAAAAACACACTGAATCTGAAATTTACTCATACTTATAATCAAAACCAAATCCAATTTTTGGACCTTAATTTATATGTAGATATTGAGTATAAGATCCAATCAGATATTTTCAGGAAAGAGAATGCCAGGAATTCATTACTTCATGCAAAAAGCTGTCATGCACGCCCTCTGGTCAGGGGCATCCCAAGGGGGCAGTTCCTGCGTTTACGCCGGAACTGCTCGACGTTGGAGGCCTATGTCCACAGGGCGGAGGAAATGAGAGAGAGGTTCCTGTCGAGGGGGTATGACGATACGAATCTTGAGCAGGCATACCAGCATGCACTACATACGGATAGGAATACTCTTATCAACACGTCATTAGGGGGTAGTGCCAAAGAGATACCTGTCATGAACACAGAAGCGCCATTCTTTATCACTAACTTTAGCGAACAAGCGAACTCTATCAAAGCCATTGTACGCAAACATTGGGCCACACTGTCCCTAGATCCATTATTGAGTAAAATGGTATGTGTAGGACCAAAGATAGTGTTTCGTAGAGCCCCTACATTAGGGAACATGCTGGCACCCAGTATCTTGAAAACAACTAATGATAGCAAAACCAAACGTTCCTTTTTTCCAAGACTGATTGGATCTTATAAATGTGGACATTGCAAAATTTGCCCCAGAATGATTAAAACTACACATTTCTCCAACAAAGAGGATAGACACAAATATCAAATTAAATCGTTCATGTCATGTCAAACTAATTTTGTGGTTTACCTATTACAATGCGGATGTAAAAAGCAATATGTGGGCCTAACGAGTAGAGCCCTCAAAGTCCGCATTCTAGAACATCTTAGGTTAATAAAAAACAAAGACATGACACATCCGGTACCAATTCACTTTAATAACTGTCCGTTGGGTACAGTAGACAATTTCCATTGTTGTGCAATTGAACACATAGCCATCCCCCCACGGGGAGGGGATAGGAAGAAGCTCTTACATCAACGAGAGGCACACTGGATACATACATTAAATACACTACAACCCAACGGACTTAATGTGGATTGGGATCTGCGATGTTTCCTTTAGAATTACTTAATGAACTTTGACCTGAGATTTGCATGCCCATAGACATGTATGTACATGTATTTAATTATGAAATCATGTGAACTGTGAATTTACTGTTATCCTTCGCTTTGTCTTCTATGTTTGTCTGGTTTCCCGCCCCCCTTCCCCCCCTTCCTTTCCCCACACCCTTCCCTCCCCACACCCCGCTTTCCCCTCCCCCCATACAAATATCACCGGTGTCCGCCCCCTCTCACGCCACGAACTTCCCCGTCAACACTTCCCTCGCACCTACCCACAATCCACCATGGTGATTCGCCCCCCCCCCATCCCCCCCATCCCTTGCTTCGTACAAACCTTCCCGCACTCCGTGGCCAAACAGCATAGGGTTGAATAACTTGGCTTATGAGATTATGAAACTTATATATTAATGGATTTATACTAGTTTGGTTCATGTAGGAGGAAGTGGATAATGTCTTGTTGTTCTTTTCCTTGCATGTGTTGTTTTAGCATTTTAAGTGCATTATACACCTTCAGTATGCAGTCAAACAGTTTATCTTTATGCATGTATTATCTGAATATCCCCTGGGTTGGTATGTATATACTAGAGATGTCTTAAGGGAACAATGCATATATGAAGATTTATTGTAACGAGACTCTTGTAAAAAACTGTTTAGGATGAAGTGGTTAAAATCTTTTAATCCGCTTTCGCGGGCTTTAGGCTATTTAAGAGGCTGTCAACCACCTCTCCCCACTCCGAGACGAAGCCCTCTGTGAAGGGTGAAACGCGTAGAGGGGGAGATGCTGGTGTAGCCCGTGTGTGTTCAATAAAGTTTTTGAAGATTATCCTGGGAGCGTTTTTTCGGACCTGCGCAAGCGCCGTTTCCTTTCCAGTTCCTGATACCTTTCGAGGAGCCAACGAGGAGAGGGGCCCCCAAACCGGAGGACAGCAGGTGAAGTATCAAACCCCTCTCCCTGCACCGGTTTACTTCGTGGCCTGGCATAACTCCCTCGTATGGCTCCAGTGTCTGAAGCATCAGACCTGTGGTAACTACACTGATGCGGCAAGACAGACCCATTGGTACTTAAAAAATAACATTTCCCTATAATAAACATGCAGAAGCTACATGTGTGGTTTAAATGTTTGAGATGCGTGTTTAATGCACATTTAAGTATAATGCATTATATTAAAATATATATATATAATATATACTATAAGATAAAAGATATATACTCTGGTAATTATAGATATAATATATAATAGATAGATTAGAGTCCACGTAGCAATCCTGTAAACATTAGAAAAACATAAATTCCTGCAGAATGTATGTAACGGTTTCTATTAAAAGTACTATAACCATTTGCCAATAACAGGAATGTTTGTGGGGATGACATCTTCTGTTACACTGCTGCAGTTTGAACTTGTACAAGTTGATACAGCAACCAGTTTTAGAATTAGTGAGTACTGTATTTTCACGTAAACACATTTCAAGAAGTGTTAGGTATTAAAATGTATAAATATATCATTAACACCATTATAGTTACACACTGACCTATTCTTACAGTTGCTTGTACAGTACATTATGTTCAATCAGGTGCGTATTAGCAGCTGACTAATGAATGGCAGAACTTTTAGGGGCGTGACCTGCATGTTGTAGCTTTCTCACCAATACAGACCCAATAGGCCTGTCTGCAGGGATTTCTGCACAGAGCTATTAACTGCTTCATGCCCACGGTTGATAAGCATTCACGTACTGAGATGTATTTCACACATGTAGGCCGAATTACATATATGTATATATACTAGACAAATCTGCTATTGATATTCCTTTATATCTTTTCCCTATCATTGTTCTATCTTCAGAATTACACTGCCTGTGTTTAGGCTAAGTATGTTATAGTAATGTTAAATTGGAGATATACAGTTTTAATGTTTGCCTATTCATCAGCAATTGGTTGGAATATATTGATGTGTATATCTTGTATCTGTGTGTGCTAACTGCTCTTCTGTGTGTGTCAGTGCATGATTACATTAGAAAGGGAGGGGGGAAACTGAGCCACACCAGCCTAGATAAATGAACTGGGTGTAATCTAGCAGTGAAGGGGAACTACCAGGGGAGTCAAAGATAATTGAACACAAAAAAGGTAGCTTGAGAGGAAAGTAATTCCTCTTATTTGTGCAAACCCTAATTACCCAATCATAAGGGGTATCTAGGAAGTAGCTAGTTTTAATACAATGTTGAAATCATGGGTAAACATAACATTTATCTTTAATTAGACTTATTAAATTAAAACAGTTACCAATAATAGTCACTTTAAAATGTTAGAGTGCAACTGTGTCACTCCTGATGTGATACCCTGGCTATTGTCAGGGAAGGGAGTCAGTGCAGTTCTCATTCAATCTAGTAACAACCACTCATAATGATATGTGCTCCCCACTATGGCAAACATTGACAAATATAAACATAAAACAGCCTTAGCGTGACCTAACATAAAACGCTGCACTCTAAACTAACTGTTAAATAAGAATAGCTAAGAGGACTGTGAGTTGCTGTCTACTACAAGCAATCAATGATAAGGGGTCCGCAAATAAACTGATATAAATACTATCTTGCCATATGTTATATAGCCAGGTGCATGCATTAGAATCCTATGAAGAAAGAAAGTGGGGGGAGCGCTTACAACAAGGACAATAATGTGCAAATAAGTGCAAGTGAGATCAATGAATGGTCAAATCTCGCAGTGTTGAAGAAATCCTCAAACGTCTAATGGCGATGAATGGTTATTTCCCCCTGTAATGCAGATGATCTTATAGCATGAAAGCAGGCAGCAAATCTCATAGGGACTCTGATGGTGGTTCTCCTGATGTGGTACTCATATGTGGTAATATGAGAGATCCGATTCAAAAAAGGAGAGAGGCAGAATATGTGTAGATGATAACCATATATTACAGATACGGTCAGAGTAAGCCAAATCAAAACTCACATGAAAACCTTAGACATAAGGCATTGTATGATAGCAAGTCGTTCTCTGGAGGGTATGGTAGCAGTTTCCACGACCGGCAGGACTCACGTCTGGGTGCTGTAGCACTAGCAGGTCCGTGGTCATCTTGGAAGCCTCCGCTCCTTGCCTCGTAGCCAGCATCTACAATGTGATGACGTGGTGATGCCTTACGCGATGACGTCAACCCCACCGGATCACACTTGCTAGTAGTCTGCCAGGACTCAGACTCTACGCGTTTCGCACCTTGCTTCATCAGGAGTATATTTGCTTGAACAGAA
The DNA here is from genome assembly GCA_036426205.1 of Ascaphus truei. Classification (NCBI taxonomy): domain Eukaryota; kingdom Metazoa; phylum Chordata; class Amphibia; order Anura; family Ascaphidae; genus Ascaphus; species Ascaphus truei. Next base: position 54,245 of record WSYH01002823.1, on the reverse strand, counting down.
GGAGACAGGCTCCAGGGCACTTCCAAATCGATCCAGGTCACTTGTTAATCAAAAATGAAAAATCGTGGTCCCAGTGTAGAAAAAGTGAAAAATCTTTATTGCAACATACAAATGTAGACGGTATAAAACCTCCCACGCGTTTCAACCAAAAACTGGTCTTTCTCAAGGAGTAACAAAATGAGGTCAGCAAGCACTCTATATAAGTGCTGAACAATTAAAATAAACACAATCAGGTGAAATTGATTGTACAATCAAACAATACAACAAGTACTGATTATAGTAAAAAAACATAATAAAATATAATGCTGGAAACATATCAAGATAAAGATGATGCATGTGCAGAACCATAATGCTCAGGAGTATATACATGGTGTACCAGAATTTGTTGTGATCAACTTTGGCTCAATAAACAAACCCAAATATTTTACAGTTACATAGTAAAACTATGTAATATGCTAATATTATTTTTTTTGGTAAAACTAATGTTTTTATGTTTTTGTCACTAATCAAGAAAAAATTGAATATACAATATAAATACACAATATTCAAAAATAAGCCAAAATTAATACTAGAATATCCACATTCAAATCTGTGGAAAATACAAACAGAAGTTAATATTGCAGATAATTTCAATACTTTTTTCATAATACATAAAGAGACAGGTGACCTAAGAAAAAACGTCCAACATTTTCATACCATTAGTCTACAAAAAGACACAATACAACTATTTAGAAAAATTAAAAGCTGGAAATTATTTCAAATGGCGTAAAAAAATGGCATAATTTTTTTTGGTTAACATTTTAAAAATAAATAAAAAGATAAAAAGTAAAATGTATTTAGAGAAAGGCAGCAATATCTATGTTTATATTGAGACCATTGGGTATGAGTGTCTTGAGTTTAAAAATCCAGAAACCCTTTGAATCAATCTCATGTCCCTATCTCCCCTTCTCTAATGGATCTCTACATGCTCAATGGCTCTATATTTTAAGCCTGCGGGGTTAGCTTTATGTACACTGGAGAAATGTTTAGATACACTGTACGTTAATAATTGCTTCTTAATATTGCCAATGTGCTCTAAAACATGTGTTCTTAGTGGTCAGCTGGTTTTGCCTATATATTGGAGGCCGCACGAGCACTCAAACATATAGACAATGAAACTGGTCTTGCAATTAATGTATTGCTTCATTTTGAAAAATTCTCCAGTGTAATTAGAGTGTAATTAGGAGGGTTTCATGAGTGTAATTAGGAGGTTCTCCTGAGGGTAGAGCGAAGGCAACAGGCTTTATATCACTAAGTATTTATTTTGTTGATCAACACTGTCACTAATTTTGTTGAATAAGCACTGTCACAATTTATTGGGGTTCATATATAGTGTGATGCCCAAACCACATTGCAGTCTCTTAAGTCCCAATTTAAGGCAGGAAACACTGTATTTCTTATATGGGGTTTATTTACAGGGATTAAATCATATGATAACAGGCCCACCGTCCCTTTAAGTCAAACAAATCATAAAATAAAATACCTTTTCTCGTTAGGGAAAATAACTCAACTTGGCTTCAGCCCTTTCTAACCAAAGCTGGCCAACAATACTGGTTCCCAGTTTAAAACATGGCCTGGCATATGCAACAATGTATACAGTCTCTACACACAATAATAAAGGGTTTTCCTTATCTGTTAGTCCATTGGAGCAGATGTCGCCGCTTCAGCATGGTCTCTTCTCCTTTCCTTCCCAGGGGAATTCAGCCCCACATGAGCACAGAGAAACTCTCCTCTGTAGGTCCACTGTCAAGGGCTGTGCCAGCCTTCCTTCTTTAGCTGGGGAGCACTTCGCTGCCCCCCCTCTCTGGGACAGCAATCTCTCACTCTCTATCTCTCAGCATGTGTCTCTCACACATAGCAGCTCTCTGTAGTCACTTCCTGACTATTAAAAACTCCATGAGTAATCAGGAGTTCAGCCTTCCTAATAAGGCATCAGCGGAACTAGCTACTTCTAAGGAGGATTAACTCTCTGAGAGCTGAAAAGGTCCCTTACTGCACTGTTCCAGCACCTAGAGTACAGTGATGGTATCACAATAGTTACATAGTAGATGAGGTTGAAAAAATACATACTTCCATCAAGTTCAACCTATGCTAAATTTAGACAACAGATACTTTATCCTATATCTATACTTCCTTATTGATCCAGAGGAAGGCAAAAAAAAACCCCAGTGTCATATCATCCAATGATATCTCATAAGGGGAAAAATAAATTCCTTCCTGACTCCAAGAATTGGCAATCGGATAATTTCCTGGATCAACATTCTTCGCATGTTTACTTATTTGGTATATCCCTGTATACCTTTCCTTTCTAAAAAGATGTCCAACCTTTTTTTGAACCAATTTATTGTATCTGCCATCACAATCTCCATGGGTAATGAATTCCACATTTTAACTGCCCTTACTGTATAGAACCCTTTCCTTTGTTGCTGGTGAAATCTCCTTTCCTCCAACCTAAAGGGATGACCCCGTGTCCTTTGTACTGCCCTTGGGATGAATAGTTCTTTTGAAAGCTCCTTGTACTGTCCCTGAATATATTTGTATATAGTTATCATATCCCCTCTTAGACGCTCTTTTCTAATGTAAATAAATCTAATTTAGCTAGCCTCTCCTCATAACTTAAATTGTCCATCCCCTTTATTAATTTGATGACTCTTCTTTGCACTCTCTCTAGTTCCATAATGTATTTTCTAAGGAGTGGTGCCCAAAACTGTACTCCATATTCAAGGTGTTGTCTTACTAATGCTTTGTAAAGGGACATACTTATGTTTACTTCCCTTCCATCCATTGCCTGTTTAATGCAAGATAAGATCTTGTTTGCCTTTGCAGCTACTGCATGACTTTGGGCACTATTGCTAAGCCTGCTGTCTACAAGAACTCCTAAATCCTTCTCCATCAAGGATTCCACAATTCTTCCCCTTTTTAATTTGTATGTCCCCTGTTTATTCTTGCTTCCCAAATGCATAACCTTACATGTATCTGTATTAAATCTCATCTGCCATTTACCTGCCAAAGATTCCAGTCTCCCCAAGTCCTTCTGGAGAGAAATTACATCCTGCTCTGATTCTACTACCTTACACATATTAGTATCTCTAACGCATATAAAGGAGATAGGACCGCTCATCCCATATGTACATTATATAGTGAAAATGAATTTAAACAGGTGATCAGAGGGAAAAAGGAACTATATTAACAGTGTTGATCCCAGAAGGATCAGAAAGGTTCCCTCTATTAGTAGCACTCTATGTTGGAGTTCAATAGGCGGACTACAGTTGTCCAACAGATAATTACTGTGATTAGGTCTATTGACCTATAGAGACCGGGAAGATCAGGAAAAAATAATAAAGTTTTATTCAAATATTGGTTAAAAAACACATATATAACATTCATACATTAAAATAACCCCATGATGAAGTGGCTAAACATGCAGTCTATAAAGGTAAGTATTCTTTTCCATTCATAGGTTCAGACTGCTAAGCGTCTATTTTAAATTGATCCAAATATCATATAGGTCAGCAGTATAGTTATAGCGTAATAAGGCTATGTACAGTGAAGATTTTATCTCAAAATAAGACCAATCTAATCCATCAATACAGATTCCTTCATAAAGTATGTCAACATTCTTAGGTACTGTCCTCCCTGTATCGCATGTATAAGTATACTGGTATGTAGCAGTAATATCTCAGTATAGTACCACATATATGTATTAGATACATGTACTAGATATCTGCTTTTAATGCATAAAGTACTCCTGTATTAATAGCCATAAATATGTCTATGTTCCGTGATAAAGTATGTCCTTTGGTGGAAAACTAGTTCTCATAATACCATCTCATAAATTGGGACAACCACCGTTACTAAATGCATATGTATACATGCTACAGGGTGGATTCCCTATGTGGATCTTAATCAAATCAATAATCTCACATAAGGAAATCAGAGCACAACCGTCACAAAACAATGATAGTGTCATATTCTCTAGCCTGCTGTACCCATGCTTGGCCACCGGGACTGCTGCCACTCTCAATGTCTTGTTCTAGCCTGCAGTACCTATACTTGTCCACCGGGATTACTGCTGCTAAACTAAGGAACATTCCAGACTCTGATACCTGACACCTCTGCACCTGTGCTCCCTCTCAGCCTGCATATATAAACCTCCCTTTCCTGTTCCTCCCTTGCCTCTGTTTCAAGTCAGACTCCTATGCACATGCCTCTGATCCTGATCTGTTCCTGTACCTATATTTGAGTCTGTTCGCAGTAAAGGCCCTTGCTGGTAATCTGGCTTGTCCCTGTTTGTTCCCGTTCTCAGTCCCTGCTCCCAGACCTGTCCCTGCTCGCTTGTCCTGTTCCAGTCTCATCGTTGCCGACCTCTGCTTGTTACCCGACTTCGCTACCTGTCGCCTGCCTTGGACCCCTGCTTGTTACCTGACTTCGCTATCTGCCGCATGTCTCTGATCTCTGCTTGTGACCCCTACTATGCTCCTGCTGTTCCGGTGTTACGCCGATGCTCGCCACAAACCGGGACCGGACCGCGGGGCTGAGGTGCGGTTACATTATCACCGACCTTAGTCTGCGCAGACTGATCCGGAGTGCGCAGTTCATAGTCGTATATCGCAGGGTCAGGATTGGAGAAGGCAGCATCGTCGTTATTGAAGCCAAAGTCGGGGTAGGAGAAGACAGGACAATCGATGGCCGAAGCAGGGTCAGGATAGAAGACATCCGGGTGGTCGTAGTCGTAGCAAGGAATCGGCAACAAGCAGACAGGAGTTCCCCGCTTCAGCTTAGGAGCGTGAGCGGCTTCTGCGCGAGGAGCGGCCTCAGCCCATGACGCCGATCTCAGCAGGAGGAGACAGCAGGCTGGCCGAAGATATTTGATATAATAGATTTGCATAGAAAATGAGAACACCATTTTACTTGTCTCTACTCTACCAGTATACCAGTCAAAAATATTTCCCCAAAATTCGACTTATTTCAGTCTTCATAAATCACAGTATTATTATTTTATTTTTTTATCCAAAATAATATGCAAAGGGCATAAATAGTTTAACATTTCCCATAATCAAAAAACTAAACCCCAACAAAATGTAAAACCAAAACACAGGGTAAAGTTACAACAAAATACATTACTTGAAAGCATGGTGTTCATTCATGGCAACAGACACCAGATAATCTAAAATTGGTGTAAATAAAAAATTTGGACAGAATTACCAAGCCATTCAGCATTTTTTTAATGAGCGGATCCATTTTGTTCTGTCATATTGCTTTATAAACAACCGAATATGATGGATCTTTAATTTATTAGATAATGTAAAGATTATGGAACAATTTAGCGGAGCCTCTCAAATCAGCTTCCTGTCTTAACTCCTTCAAGACGTTGACTGTTTCCTACTTTAAAGATGTTTATAACTGTAACTTCTAATGTTGTCAACTTTTTTTTGTGTCCAGGACATACTTGAAAACGAGTGATTACAGATGCAGCGGCCATTATTCGAACAAATCTCGAAATGGATTTCGAGATTTCCCCGTGATCCTCACAAGTTTTGCCGGGGTACACTATAATGGCCCATCAGAATAATACAGCAGGGGTCCCTGCTTTGTGAGTCCTATCGGTGTATGCCTTTCTGTAATAGACACGCAGTAAGAGGCTGAATCAGTCACTCTAACTGCGCACCTCTCACAGGCGATCGCGGGGGGTTTATGTCATTTTAAACATTACAGTAATATAGCAGGGGGGCTCCGAAGCTGAACTGCATTGATTTCAAGTCCGGGGACTCCCTACTTCCCGAGATACAGGCCCCTTTATGAGGTGCCGGTATCTCCTGCACATTGAAATGTTCAGATCACATGACGCGAGACATTTACATGCATAGGAGATACCGGCACCCCATAACCGGGCCTGTATCTCAGGAAGCAGGGTGTCCCTGTACTTGAAATCAATGCGGTTCAGCTCTTGAGACCCCTGCTACATTAGTGTACTGTTTAAAATTAAATATCTAGTAAGCACCAATACACAACCCACCCCGTGCCCCCACATACTGTAAAACCAATATTTATTTTTATAAACACAGAATTAATGCCACACGCCAGCGGGGGCTTGGCGGCCTCTGGGTAGTCCCCAGGTGGTCCCCCCAATGAGGTCCATGGGTGGTCCCTGTAGGTGTCTGGGGGTCCCCCGGTCATCCCAATGGGCATCTTGGGGCCCTCGAGTGGTTCCCACGGGTGTCTAGGGGTCCTCGGGTGGTCCCTGTGGGTCAACAGGGCCCCCACAGATGTGGGGCCCCCAGTTCTTCCCTACAGGTATCGCTTGTGGATCCTCAGGTGTTCCCCATGGGTGTCCGGGGTCCTCGGGTGGTCCCCGTGGGTCACGCAGGCCTGCAGTACCATTCCTATATTTAAAAAAATAAACATGATTAACACTAAAAATGAATGTATACTGTATTCTGTATCACTTGTTTGGAAAAATGCAATAAAATCTAAGTTACAAAAAAAATAAAAAATAAACATGGGCTACATTTCAATAAAAACACCCCCCGCCAAACACATACAGTACAGTAATGGGCAAAATAACTTTTATCCAGGTATGGATTATAGATTATTTGCCCATTATTAAACACAACATTATCCATGCAGCATAAATAAAATAAATAACACCCGTTCTACTTACCCCTGGCAATGTAAAGGGTATCCTAATCGGCTTACTGCAGGTACATGACCTCCGTTGCCAGAAAAAAACATAGCAAAATACATTCTAATGGCCCCTAGCCCCTTAATTACCTTAGCGGTTAATAACCGCTATAGTAATTAAGGGGTTAACCCACCCTGCCCCGCTACCCACCGAGGAGGCCTAACCACCCACCCGGACCCACTATACCCCCTTACCCATTGATTGTTATAGTAGTACATCATACCCATATAATTTTTACATGATAAGCTACAATAGCAGTCAATGGTCACTCTAATACAAAAGCCTGACTATCCAAAATACACAATAATAAAACCTACAGTATACAAAAAGCACCTAAACCCCCAAACTGTAAAATTAAAAGCAATAGGCAATTACATAAATAAAACCACTAGCCAACCAGCCAATTAAATAAATAAAACCACTAGCCAATCAACTAAATAAATCACACAACTAGACAATCAATTAAAGAATGCACACCACTAACCAAACAATACATTCCATATATAAAAGCAGTAGCAAAAACATCAATTAATTAATACATCCACTAGGCAACACATACATTAAACCATTAGCCAACAAATTACAGTACATCATTAAATTTAAACTCCTAACAATCTGTAAAAAATAATACAAATCAAAACAAGCCATCACAACAGTATACTGTAAAAGCAGCAACCAACACATCAATTTAACCATTAGCCAACAAATTACATCATTATATAAAAACAGGTACAGATTAATACATAAGCAGTCAATGGGCATTGAAAAACATAAAAATAGAAAAATCCAATCCAAAAACCTGAAAAAATAAAAGTACATGCATTCAATATTGATCTTACCTTTAGAAGCCTTGGCTCTCCGAATCCCGGGAAATCAGCAAGCTCTCCTCCGGTGACGTCACGGAACACAATCCAACGCCATCCACGGTGAAGATCCGATGGGCCTTTGTCTGTCCCGGCAAAACTAGTGAATTTTCTCAACCTACACGCGGCACAACGCAAAATGTACCCAGGTCAATGTTCGGGTAACGACTGCTGCATCTGTATCTCTCGATGTATTTTTCCTGGTAAAATATTGTATACAAATAAAAGTGTGCAAACTGTCCCAAAATGTCATGGTCACAAAATGTGTTTTTGTCTTTATTTTGCAGGTTGTAACTTAACCCCAGCTTATTTTTTTTTTTTTAGACTATGACTTGTTCCAATGTCAATGACTTAAAAGTAATATATATTAAATCATGTACCTTAAGACTTTTACTGTTATACAGTTGTTTTGTTTCTAAGCTACCATAAGCCTTTCTGAAAATGATTGAGTCAACATCTAAGAACATACAGCAAATCTGCCAGGGATTTATAGTATAAAAAAGTTATACGATAGGCATCTTTTGGACAGGCTTAAGAATGCAGTTGATAGCACCATAACGTCCCTAAACAATACTTATTTAGAAAAATTCCTCTGGGAAGATATCGTGAAATGTATTATCCATGATTTATTGAAGCAAGATATACTTTATTATGCATTGAAAATAAAAGATCATACATATTAATCATCAGTTGGAGTTACAGTAGGTAAGATATTTGGGCATTTAAAAATCATGTGATAACATTTTACTGTATATCAACAAAATATTTGTATTTTTAGTTAATTCTGAACATTCCCTTTTGTTACTGAATAAAACATAAAAATAATGAAGTTTAAATAAAGCTAAAACATTTGATTAAATTTAGTAGAATTTTTTTTATTTATAGCTATAAGATTGTACATTTCCAATACATTATAGATGAAAGAGCAATATATTTTTTATAACGTCCAGATGGGGTTATATGGGTAAGACATAAAGATATGTCAAAACATATATACTGTTCTTCTAGCACTTTTAAAGCCTTGTTGTGATAGAAAGTTGGATGCCAACACAAGCTTAATTAGCTCTAGGCACATTACATTTGAGAATTTGTGATTCATTTCCAGTCCATTTCCTTCTGTTTGTTTCCCTACGGCTGTGCTGTTTCAACATCAATGTGAGCTTGTGTCTCTTTTTTCTACAGTAATGATGATCCTGCTAATTCACAAGTGTCACGTGTGATAGATTCATTAACAGAGAATCCAGGGTTTGGGACACGATGTATGAAAAATGATCCTATTCCGTAAGTATCACCTTTAGGAAATATTTAGTACCTATCCTATTTCTGTTTAAATTATGTCTATGTGACAGCGGTTAGCCTGATCCTGCCAGAGCAAGCATGAAACTTAATTAAATATTCATCTATCCTGGTCAAAATATACAAAAAAAGTTACAATACTTAACACTAATGACTTTCACACAATATTTCATATAGATATTGCATCAATCTGAATAGTTTGTTACACTAGTTTTCTTATTTACACAAGTTAAAAGAAACTGTAAAATCTGTGTTCTGCATTGTTTTTTTTCCCTTTAACTGAACTGATCCTATGTGATCATAAAGGAATACTTAATAGTGCTGCAATATGTTTTCTCCCTTCTGTATCCATGTGTGTTTTTCCCATCATCTAAGGCCAGGTCCCCACTGGCTACTGCAGCGCCCACTGTTGGGAACGCTGCAGGGACAATGGCCGCTGCACAATGGGACCAGGCCCGCTGCGAGGGGGGGGGGCGCTGCGCTCTGCCGACAGTGACTCCTGCTCGCAAGAGAATTGTGATCAGGAGTCGCAACGGAGCGCTAAGCCACGCCCCCGGCGGTTCAGCCAATGAGGGCGAACCTGCCGGGTGATGTCACGGCCGCTCCCCGTCCCTCCCCCATCAAGCCCCCCTGTCTTTTGGTCTGCAGCTCCCTGCAGACCGGGGAATCGGCTGCACGCGCCGCCAGCCTCGTGGGCGCGCGCTCAGCGGAGGCACTGGGACCTTAGCCTAAGAGTAAAAAAGCTCTAAATTAGGACCCTGGTGCAAAACACCAAAGGGTTTTAATTATACAGTAGATTCATTGGTGAATATCCATGTAGGACCAAACTGAAAAACAGTGGCGGCCGCCTTTATCCTAAATCGGCCGAATCGGCGCAACTTTGATAACCGCGGGCAGAAGCGTTTTTTTTTTGTCCGGAGTGTATTGAGGTATTTTAGCGCTTGTAATATTAGCATTTTATTATCGCTGTCTGCAATACTACAATACCGTCTAAAAACTCAGGGGGGCGTTCGCGAGCTGTTGTCTTGGAAGTCTAATACTTTAGCAGTTAAACCTACGTCAGTACACAGTCTGCATGTGCGCGTGTAGTAATTGTAAATTTGCATATTTATACATGCATTTGCAGTGCTGTATGTCTCATTTGAAAATTGTTGAAACGCATAGGCGTGTGCTATAACAGTATCACATTTTGGCATATACAGCGCTCTCCCCTCGCTCGCCCCCGCACACACAGGATAATTTACTGCACTGCAGTATTTCAACTTCTTATCTTATCTACAGTGCAGTACACCTCTCCCACACCATTCCTTTGAATGTGTGTCTTTCTGGTTTCAATCACATTCCTGCTTGATAGCAGATGATTACTGCGCATGCATCTGTAAATTCACCACTGCTTGCTTGCGAAGTTCAAGTGAGTGACCAAAAAAAAAAATATTTTTTTTTCTCCTCATTTTTTATTTTTATTTTCTCCACACAAGCCTGCTTAAACCATCTTGATATTACGATATTCAATCCGTGCTGTAGCTTTTGACTGCGACACTGTGCGTTTGAGTGCACATGGTTGATTAGTGTGCTTTTTATGTACTCTATTTGGGGGTGTAGGGATCAAATTATTATGATGACCTGCCTTTTGAATTATGTAATTTCTTTGAACTGCAGTACAGCTAATCCTTCATGCTGCTGTACCCTGTATCCCCCTCCCCCACGCACACACACAAGGCTCGCTCAAGGATTTGAAACTCTTATCGACAGACACCTCTACAGAGTCATTCAGTTTTTGAAGCTTGCCATTGTGTTTTTAATCCGTCCTTAGCCGAGCGTCACCTCACCGCGCCTGCGTGTAATCCTCTTTGGGATGGGAGCTAGTTGATTATTACTGCGCATGACTCACCCAGCCCCCCGCCCCACCCTTTGAGGCTTTGTTTAAGGTAACGCTTTTGAAAATCCCTTCCTGAATTTGATATGTAAATCTGATTTACATATCAGCACTGTGAGAATTGAGAGTTAAAAAAAACATTATCTGATTCATGTTGTTGATGCAGTAAATTACCACTTTTTGTCATGCTTTCTTTTTCTTTGGTGTAGGTGGGGGGGGGGTTGTTGTCAATGATTATGATTATCATGAAAGTAAATAAATATTTATTTTATCAGGTACAAAAAAACAAATATAAAAATAATCATGAATAATACAAAATGCAGTCTTTATTAAGTTCTTCTGTCAGATGGAAATTGAAGGCTGGTGGATAGTCATGAATAATGCACTTTGATAATAATATTAATTAATAATATATAATAATATATATAGTAATATAATTTTTACGTCTTTATCTTCTTCCTCATTCTGTGTACAGTACAGTAGTTCATTGAGAGAGGAGAGGTTTTGTGTACATTATGACTGTAGTTTAGAAACTGTACACTTAATTGTACAAACAGTTCACAGACTTTACACGATACCCCCTCTCCCCTAGTCCATCCTTTTTTTCTGAAAAGAAAGAAAACAAAAAAGTAGTGCAGTTATGTGCATACTGTATTATGGCATTTTGTGCTGTGTAGTACTGTCAAACTAGTCTATACTGGAACTACTGGAAATACTGTATACTGTGACTATGTTAAATAGTTTGGAACCAGATGGCTGGTGCTGCTCTCTCTGGAAAGAAAGAAATTGAGCAGTTGGGTGCATACTGTTTTATGGCATTGTGTACTGTATACTGTAGCTACTCCATATTGGACTACAGTACGCAGTTAGTACTGTCAAACTAGTCTATACTGGAACTACTGTATACTCTTACTACTGTTAAATACTTTGTAACCAGATGGCTGGTGCTGCTCTCTCTGGAAAGAAAAAAATTGAGCAGTTACTGTAGGTGCATAGTGTATTATGGCATTATGTACTGTATAGCTACTCCATATTGGACTACAGTATGCAGTTAGTACTGTCAAACTAGTCTATACTGGAACTACTGTATAAACTACTGTATACTCTGACTACTAGGAAAGAAAAAATCTGTACCATACTTACCTGTATCATACTGTACTTACAATACTACAGTACAGTACTATACCATATTACCTTCCTGATGCTTGCCCATTACGCGCGATCACAATGGGCAACACAGTCGCAATATGATCAATATATTTATTGCATCGTTCCATGGTGAGTACAGTGTTCCAAAAACTCAGTATGCCTTGCACCAACTCATCCTTTTTGGAGGGTTACACGACTTTTCGGATATGGTCCTTCAGCTGATGCCAGACCATTTCGATAGGATTGAAGTCTGGCGATCTGTCATTGGAGGGGGAACAAAAAGGACAATTAGTTTAAGAGATACAGTACACAGTAAAAACAGTGGGAAAAATGAGACACGGTTACCGCACTTACTCCGCTGGCGTCTTCACCCAGTTGATACCGCGCTCAAGGATATGCGCTGTTGACGTGGTGTGCTTCGGATCGTTGTCCTGGTAGAAACGGTGACCATCCAGGAACTCACGTGTGATGTATTCCACAATCTCAGGCACAATTTTCTCTGGGAAGAAAGCTTTATTCATGATTCCTATAACAAGAAAATGCTCAAAAAACTGCACACTAGTACAGTACAGTGCGTAAGGCACAAGCGTGTGACATACATTTTACTGTACCTTCAAAGATGACGATGCATCCTGGTCCACGCCTAGAGATGGCACCCACACATGCATCTTCACTGGGTGTTTTGGACACGGCTTCATAGATATGCGACCTTTTTTTGTGGAATGCAAAGGTGGCAAATCTCTCCAGCGATACAGTAGACTCGTCAGTGAAGATGCAATCCTGGAAGGTTTCTCCACTGTCGATCCATGCCTGGGCGAGGACCACTCTCTTGATTTTGTTAACGTCCCTTATAATAGGGTACGCTCTTTAATGACAAGTAATAAATAATTTTATAGGTACAGTACAGTTTCTTAAACAACACTTTTACCTCCTGTACTGTCCAGTACTAAACTCACACGTCCATATTTCCATCCAATTCTGCGTCTCATCTTGTTTATGCTGGTCTCGGATACAGTGAGATTGTGATTTTGCTGCAGAGTGTATTTGACCCTTAATGCACTCTTCTCATCATTCTCTTCACTTATTTTGTCGACCAGAAGAGTTGTCTCCCTACAATGTACAGAAAAACAACAATCCGGTAAGTTACAGTGCAGTAGGTCACAAGCACAGCACATCATTTGCAGTAAAAATAGTAATCAATGAGATAGATCTACACAATATATTGTTCTATTAAAATGCAGCAATATAAACAATATATATACTGTTGTTATAAAAATATACAGAAATAACTATAAAATGAGAGATTTACACAATATATAGTTCTATTAATATGCAGCAATATATATACTGTAGTTATATAAATATACCGAAATAACTAAAATATTAGAGAGATCTACACAATATATAGTTCTATTAATATGCAGCAATATATATACTGCAGTTATATAAATATATCGAAAATAACTATAAAATTAGAGAGATCTACACAATATATAGTTCTATTAATATGCAGCAATATATGATATATTATTGTATTATATAGTTATATAAATATACTTACGCGTTAGTTACCGTTGGTGTCCTCGTGCGTTGTCTGGTTTTTCCGTGTGCATGATAGCACATGGTGGTTGATGGCACAACGAGGCCAGAAGCAGCTAACCAGCATTGGATATCTGCAATTCGGTGTCCGCTCGTGTACATCTCCTTAATTCTCATGCTGAGATCCGTTGAAACCTTTTTAACAGACATTGCTGCGAGTAGAAAGAAATACAAACACAAGAATGTATATTCGATGTTTAGTCGATGTGTATTCAATGTGCAGTGAATCCACAAAATGGATGGTGTATTTATACGTTAATGACTCACATTAGAGTATGCCCACTTTCAACACCTGTACCTCGTCGCCATGCATAAAAGGTTTCACACTTTGCATAGCCTCCCACTTGATGATCTGTATCTGAACTTGCCCTTGTCCAGATACTGCATTGTGCCATCTGCTTCCATGGATCAACCCCGATTCTACGGACGCAAGAAGCCACTCGCCTCTGCCGTGCCTGTCACACAGAAAAAGCGAAAGGCGGCAGCCATTTCCAAGCCAAGGCCAAAGCGACAGGCTAAGGCTAATAAAGAAAACCTTCTGCTGACCCCAAACGCTAAGGGTTTTAATACTCGTAAGCCTTATTATGTCAGGAAGAAATTTGGTGATGTACACGCAAAACGCAAAACAAATGGCAGCCAACCCATCGAACCCGCAGGCCACTTCCTCGTTTATGCTTCGATGACTCTGCCGCCGCTCTCACGGAAATCTACAGCCCATCTTCTCCACTACTCGTCCACGACGCTGCCGCCGCTCTCCCGGAAACCCACAGGCCATCTTCGCCACTGCTCTTCGACGACGCTGCTGCTGGTGCCCCTGAAATCCATGGGTCACTTTCTCCATTACGCTTAGACGACTCTGCCGCTTCTCGCCCGGAAATCCACAGGTCACGTTCTCCATCCCTCTTCGACGACGCGGCCGCTTCTCCTCTCCCGGAAATCCACAGGGCACCTCCTCCATCCTTCTTCGGAGACGCTGCCGCATCTCTCCATGGAACCCCCATCTCATCCTCCGTAGCACCCATCCACCCAGATGTCCACAGCACGCCATGCACAAGAACCAGCTCTTTAGACCGCATGCTGAATGGGTTAAGTGTGGATATCCCCGGGAACTCTACTGTGCTGGTGAAGATAGATCTGCTTCTGGAGACCATGCTAAATATGGATCAACGGATGGAGAAGATGGACCAATGGATGTAGAAGATGGATCAACGGATGGAGAAGATAGAGACTGACATAGCGGGGATACATAATTTGCTCGGTGTTCATGCCCCTGTATCCCCGACGCCAGAGCAGGAGGATGGCATGGATGTACAGTATTTGTAAATAAATGTTTTTGTATTACTCCACCAATAAAATAAAATTGTTGATTTGTTTTAAATTGTTCCATTGTCTCCTTTTGTATTGTAACAAAATACAGTGTTTCTAGAATGTACAGTACTGTCCAGGCATACTGTACTGTATACTGTAGGCATGCTCAGTACTGTACATCACAAGAGTATTAAAACAATACATGCTGTACGGGTATAGAATACACATATGTACTGGAATACATGTAGAATAAATGCATACTTTTTATTTTCTCGGGTTTATTATACAGTATATATAACAACGGCCATAAAACTGTAGACTCCGGTACGTGTTTTTTTTAATTCCGATTCAGCAATGTGCATTGTTACACAAAGCGATATTATCCATCGAAATCCCTCCATTTGCCGTTTTCCGCATGAGATGACAAAGTTTTATTTTCTGAGGAAAAACAAAAGTAAAAGTTTTACTGTAATGGTCAGCCCCCTAAAGAAGTTCCCAGCCAGTCCCACCAATAATTTTCTCGGGGAGGTGTCTCCTGTTCACATGCGAATGCGCCTACCGTCGATGTGATGACACGCATATGCGTTTCAAGAAGGTTCCAATGCGCATGCGCCTAGCTTTTCACCAATTGTGCAGTATCTACTGTAGAAGCCGCTCAGCCAATAATATTGCTTACAGGAGAATCGCTTGATTTTTGAATCGCAGTGATATTGATATTTTCAAAATAAAAAAACAGAATAAAATACGGCAACATTACTCACCCTAGAATTTCCCAATCAGCTGGCGCCGGGCCACTGCCAGTCCCGTATTCTTGATCATACACGTTGTTGACAGGTGACAGCGGGACTACTATACCTGTAGTCAGCTGATGAGGCTGGAAATCGCTTAGGTACATGCAAGCTTGTTCGAAACTGTACGCGAAATCCGGCACAGGCTGCTGTTATCTGTGCGTGGACAGACAGCAAGGGTTGTCACTGATGGTCGGACCATTATTGGAAGCCGGTGCTGGTGCTGGCGCATTGCTTGCCAGAGACTGACGTTTCTTACTTGGTTTTAACACGACCTTTCGCCTTTTGCTGTCTGCATGATCATAGATACGGGAAAAACCCGGTGATACACACCAATACCCTCCAATAAAATCAGGATCAATACGAAAAAAACATGGATCGCTACATAACTTTTTCCTTATTGCACGCTTCCAGTCATAGTTTTCGATAAAATACTGATAAATTTGAACAATTGTTGCCATCTTATCATCTGTTGCATTAATCGCGGCCCATATTAAATAAGTCGGGTTTTTGGAACACGGGCTGCACTTGTGCACTCATGGCGGGACTCTCTGGACAATAACCAGACCAGAAACTGGTGCTTTTCTTTCTTTAATATGAAAAGCCTAAATTGATACATTATTGTAACCTCTTCCTTCAGTCCCAAGGCCAATTTACAATAGACCACTGTGGTATCTTTTTTAAATGAAACACCTGCAAGTCGACACATTACTGAAGCACATGCGCATTACAATTCATGAATATCTGCCATCTGGCAGATACACGAAGAATTGCAACCAATTAAATCCGAACCATTATCAATAAAGGCATCAACCGCGGCTGTGAATGCAACATGAATGCGTTATGAATGCGGTCAGAATGCGGCATGAACGCAGTGAAGTGCATGGCATTCGGAAAAAAAATCGGTGATGTTGGAAAATAAAAGGGGACGCGGCTGTATTGTCAGCAATATGCTTAATACGTTAAAATAAGATTATTGATGTCATTAAAACAAAATTAAATCAGCAAAAGTAATAGATATATATTTTTTAAAACGTTATTTTTTGTAAATGGGATAACTTAATGTACAGTATAAAATGTGTTCTACCTGCTCTATCTATTTTTTATCTTGCTATTATCCAGTCCCATTTGTGGTGCTTTGTCAAAGAAAGTGTGTGCATAAATCATTATATTATCACTGATAACGACAATAAATTGATAATCAGCTCCCCGTCTCCCCCATACTATATATATTTTTTCCAATGTAAATCGTTTTATATTTTAAAAAAGATAAAAGAAATGCTGATCTAACAAATATATATATATATACTGTATACCTAATAAACGTACTAAACCTTTCACTGTCAGTGCACTTCTGTGTAATGTTATACTATAATTCTGAGTCAAAACTATTTAGAGGAAGCATACAATTATTAACATAAGTTCAACTATCTGAGAGCATAGTTACATAGTAGATGAGGTATATTAATTATGTCCTAATTAAAGCTCAAGAGCTCAGTTTCATGCAGATCAGATATGCAAATCATATGTACGGTACAACTTAAGTGCAATGCTATCAGTTACAAAATCGGATCTCTCCTGAATCGGCAATTAAGGCCTCATCCAGGGTGTTTGAGCGGGCACGCGCACCCACGCTGGACACTTGCGACAATGCACGTGGGCTGCGTGAGCGGGTGGGTGCGCCTGCTCGGCGCTCAGCCGCTTGCCGAGCAAGCAAAATTGATTTTGCTGCTCGCAAGCGCGTCACGTGAGCGGTTCGCCCAATGAGGGCAAACCAGCTGCGTGACGTCGGGACCACGCCCTTGGCAGGAAAAGCACGGCCGAGCAGGGCACAGCGCTTGAGTGCCAGCGCGCCTGTTTCCACCCTGGTCGAGGCCTAAGCTGTCAAACAGAGCGGTAGCTGCATGTAGAACGCTGCAGTAAGCTAAAACTCCACACAACCTTGTTACCCTAAGCTTAACCCTCCTGACATCGTGACATTCCACTACAAATCCACCACGTGCGTTTCTTTCCGACAAGAAGTTGTGGCTTTGTAGTCATGGAGGGTGGAGTTCGACATGTAGTTACCACTCTATTCGGCAGCATAGTTCCTGATTCAGGAGAGATATGAGTTTGTAGCTTATAGCATTGCACTTAAGCGGTTCAAATGGTCCTGACAACTTGAACTGTAATTATTATATAAGAGAGATCTGAGTTTTATGTACTCTCTAAGCTGGTAGCATTGCCTTCAGCTGTACATAGTTTTGGATGGAGAGATACACAACTTTAGAGCTATACCCAAGGAATTTCTAGTACATTTAATATATAATATATAAATTGTATGTTACAAATAACGTGTTATGTGTATGTTAGTGAACATACAGTATACTCAATTATAATAAATCAAATAAAGACAAAATAAGTGTAGTGTCCACCTAATTATTGAAGTCCTGCAGCTGAGAGGTCTCTAGGATTATCCAAATCCCATAGCAATAGTCCTTGTGGAAAAATAGTCCTCCTTGGCAGTGGCCTTCACTCGTGCTCAGTGCATTACATGAAAAAAGAAAATGTGAATAACAGTGTATAATATCATACAGTGCATATAAACAATAACACCTCTGTGCAAAAATATTCAAAATTAGATGTGAATCCCTAAGGCCGCACTTACGGTGCCGGCGACGCGACCGATGCCGTCGCCACTAGCGAACGTTATAATTTAACTTTCAGCGACGTCGCTGGCAACAAGGTCATTGATTGGTTTACAGACAGTCACATGGCGACAGCTTGTAAAAAATCAAATTTACCTGTCTCGCTTTCTATAAGCGCTGGCAACGGAGTAAATTGTTTTGGAGCGCTGTCGCGTCACCATCACGGGCACTATAAGTGCAGCCTAATACTGCTTCACCAACAAATCTGGATATTTGGATTTCTTGCAACCTTTTACCATACATCTAGTATATAACAATACACCATGTTACATAGGTTTAGTACATCTGATCTGTATGATCCTGTGCACCTAAGCTCAAATTAGCATACATGTATTTGTTTCAGATTTGGGAGTCCTTTTTCTGCGTTTACTTGATCTCACTTGAGACATACAGTAGCCAATTTTGTTGCAAGGTGTAATTAGAAGCCTGTGAGTCTATGTTGCTCTCCTATCTGAACACACTGTATTCTTTTCTAATTTCTATACTGCAGCATTGAATGTATTAGTTTGTCTGGCTCATTTATCAATTTAGAGGTAACTTGACACACAACCTCATCTGGGTAATCAGTCTATTCTGCCATTTCCTCTCCCACCCTCTCCACCCTCCATGTTACATTTGTATATATTTTACTTTAATTTAATAAATGTTATGTTTTACTTTTAGCAATTAGACATGCATATTCTGAATTCATACAAAATTACTTTGTGTGCACATAATACTAAAGATATCCTTGTTACTCTCTCCCATTTTGTGTTGTTATCTTCAATAATACATTTTAAGCACATTTGCTAAACGGGGCATTTTATTCTCCAGAATTGACAGTGCCAAATTATTTTCTAAATCTTGTTGAATACTGGTTAATGTTGATGACTTTGCAAAATTCCTAGAGCTGCGAAAGTCTCTGAAAGCCCATTTTGCAAACTTGGAGAATGATTTGCACATCTCTATATAAAGTAGAAGCCACAAGTATCTTCTTATGTTATTGTGTGGATATTGGATAAGAATGTTTCAGATGCCAGATTTTGGACCATATCCACAAAGCTCTTCAGTTACCGTCTCGTTAAGTGCTAACAGGAATCTTCAAAGCTCAGTAACAATGCATTACTGTAGGTGCTGTTTTCAGCTATAACGAACCCTTGAATTACTATAACAGATGTTAGTGCTAATGACATGCAAAAGAGGTGTTCTCTATAACAACGCATATCAACAGAGCTCTGTTATAGTTAACCCAATGATTTAACATTACGTTAGTTAGGTCATAGCTAAAGGAGGCGTTATTCTTATCCAGACCCTGAAATAAGTCTGTTACAGGGTCTGAATATGTATAAGACCACCGTTAAGAATGACTTATATTCATATTTACAGGATTCTCTTCCTCTCTTGTCTTCTTTTTTTTTTTAAACTTTAATTTAACACCTATTTATGGTCTGCATGAAAGTACTAACGTCACATTTAGGTAAAACAGGCTTAACGCCATGTTATTTGAAGCTACTGCAAAGCAGTGCTAACTTCACATGACGTTAAGCCTATGTTAATGAGATCACTAATGGCCATTGGTTTTGCATATATTTAGTTTTGTGGATACCTGTTAAACTCAGTGAAGCTAATGGACATTACTTATTTAGGTAACATCTCGTTAGTAGCCAAGATTTAACGAAGCGCCTTTAGGCACTTGCCTGTGTCCGCCTCCTCCTTGGTGCCAAATGACGCCACAACGTCCCCAACGGGACGCAGCATGTTTGCGCGTTGCAATGGAAACGCGACGTCATGACGTTATTTGTCATCACATCATTACGTTGCCATGGCAATGAGTCCGTGTGACATCATGGTGGGGGTGTACGCAGCGTAATTTTGCTTAGGCCCGGGCCAAATGGGAAATCTGACACTGCGTGAATCTACCCCTTAATGTGATGTTAACCTAACTTAAAGTCATGCTTAGACTAACAGTGTTCAAAGGACAAAAACATAATGTTAAGCCGTGTTTCTGCCCATAAAGAGTATAGTGTTAACTATAAAAGATGCTAGTGATACGGACATGCAAATGATGCATTATCATAACATCACATATCCACTAAAGTCATTAAGTGTAACGTAGGCACTTAAAGTTATGTTACTTTAGTTATAACTAAACTTGGCGTTGCTCCTACCTAAATAGAGCTGCTGTGGTGTCTGGGTGGCTGTAAAGACACAGTTAGTCATAATTTGTATTTGCAACATAGCATTATATAGTGTTATTTTCCTGTCCTTTTTCAGTCTGGAAAGACTGGAATAATGTAACGTTATTAGAACAGAATGCAATGTTATATGCTATAATAATGTGATGTTAAACAAATACAAATAAGATATACAGTATTTCAGATATTGTTTTTGCAAATAAATAGCTTTTTAAAGTTTTTTGTAAAAGTGAAACCAATCAAAATTAATTGAACATGAAATGTCCATTAACTTTTGACGTTTAAGTAAACTTGTTGTGAACTTTTGGATCGAAAATATTTTCTTTTGCCGAACCAAAGAAAGGTGAAATTAGCAATGCTTGCATAAGCGCACAAAATGTTTGCACATCACAAATCAATATCAATTTAAAGACTGACAGTATATTTTCTAGCTCCTATTTTGGTTGGTACATAAACCAATAGAAAAAGCACATTTGAAATTGTATTTGGTGAAATTGTATGTGAATGCACACATGTGTACTTTCCAGGCCTGGGTAATGTTTGTTTCAGGGTGTATACTGTATATTAAAGCAGTTTTTGAAGTGAAACTTCTTTGCTGGCACCTGTACTTAGTACAATTTCCATTGGCACAAATCTCCTTCATGCACACAGACGTGTCTGTGGAAGTGACGTCATTCTATTTTTTTGCCTGCTGAGAGTTGTAGTTGCGGGGCCAGTTGCATGTTTCTCTGCGCATGCACCGAATTGGCTGTTGACTCGCGCTATAGTGGCTGTCGGCTCAAGCAGGACCACCCATCACATACGCATACCCAGAATCGCCCGTGGCAAGACCGCCCATAACTATGCACATGTGCAGAATCGGCTTAGCTGTTGTCTTGCGCATGCGCATGACCACCCGTCACTATGCACATGCACAATAAATGGCCCTTTTTTAAGAGATGTGTGCAGAGGTATACAAATGGAGACATTTTAGGGTGAAATTAATATAAGGTTTTATTGCCTGTTCCTTTAACAATGTAAACACAAAACATAAAAGTAAAACCTGCTCCACTTTGGAGAATAACTAGACATACTATATATGCCCTATCTAACTGGGTGGGTAGTTAGGCTGATTACCACACCCATCAAATATATCTATATATACACAACAGTCCAACAAAGTCTCTTATCATTTTCTGTTGTTGCTGCTGTAGGGGAATGCCTCTCTGTTCTCCTGGGTCAGCATCCTTGTGTGTTATGGCACTCTCTGTGTCCAGATATAGAGGTATTGTCCCCTTTTCTTGCTGTCAGCATACATTCCTTCTGTGTGCATCAAGACATCATTTTTTCCTTAGGTCAGCCCAGTTGTGGGCTAAGGAAATCTCTGCCGTCCTTCTCCTTATGTCAGCCCAAATGTGAGCTAAGGAATCTTTTTCCTGTTTCTCACATCAGGCCTTTCTCAGATCTCTCATTAGTCCAGGTGGCTACAATTAACTATCTCTCTGCTGGATTCTTAGAGCTCTGAGACTGCTTTATTTAAACAGGGATACGTCTCTGTTACACCAGTCATCAACATAGCACCCAACTTGACTCCCTATGCGCACCATGGGCCATCCACAGCCACAAAATCAATACAACTCTCACTCAGGTCGCACCCTGCAGTGGCAAAAAACACCATCAGAATACATATACTGTATGTCTGCATTGTCCCTTAACTTGTAAACTATTTTCTCTTAACTGTGCCTTATAACAATACTTTGACCCTAACAATTAAAGCCTTACACCTTAAGAACAACTGTACACTACTTTCACATATGAAACCAAAATACAGGTAAATGTTATACAGTACATTATACTATCAAAACTGTCAATTTTTTTTTAACCAATATCACTTTCAAATCACAACTACTGTGGCTACAGACAAAGAAGTTTCACATAAAATGCACATGCTCGGCACACACACAATTGTTTTAAGAATTAGAACAGGGGAGCTTCTCTGGAACTGAATCATGCTATTTTTAGCTACAGAGATCCTGTGGAAACTGGAGGTAAAAATAGGTAATTTCAGATCCTATATACTCAATGGTTTGAATTCTGTAAAAAGATGAGATAACACATGGGTAGATTTTATCATTTGTGAGCCCCTGATGTCCAGTTAATACTAAGTACTTATGGGTCAAGCATAGAGATTGCTGAAAGTGGAAGCAAGCTCCTAGAACATATTGCTGTCGAGCGCAAAACGGTTGTGCAGCATGTGATGTCAGAGGGATATGACCACATTAGTAAAGTGGGGGATCCTATGGTCGCCCCAAGAGCCAGAATATTGTGAGCACTGAATTATTGGCATTCCTTACCTACTGATGTTCCTTTGTTTGTTTGTGAGTGCAACCTCATGTATGATATTTTGATCCTTTTTAAAGGAGACACTTTTGAGACGTTAAAGATTTTGAACAAGTATGGGCTGATTCTATATACTGTACTACCAAGCAGCCAATTGTGCTGAAATCGTCCAAAACCATGAATTTCATTTATTTGAATCATATTTTTCTACCGAACAGAGGCTGGTCTATTAAAATGTATCAACACCTTATAATAACAATATAAATTGAAGAACAATCTGTTACGATTGTGCTCGCCACAAACCGGGACCGGACCGCGGGGCTGAGGTGGGGTTATATAATCACCGACCTTAGTCCGCGCAGACTGATCTGGAGTGCGCAGTTCGTAGTCGTACGTAGCAGGGTCAGGATTGGAGAAGGCAGTATCGTCGTTCTTCAAGCAGGAGTTCGGCAACAGGTAGTCAGGAGTTCCCCGCTTCAGCTTAGGAGCGTGAGCGCGGGAGTGGACTCTTCGTGAGGAGCGGCCTCGGCCCATGACGCCGGTCTCAGCAGGAGGAGACAGCGGGCTGGCCGAAGTACAGGGCAGCGTCGGGAAACCAACGCTTCAGCAGAGAAGTCAGGAACGGCCCCCCGCATGGAACTAGCAGGCGGCCACAGGAAACAACGCTTCAGCAGAGAACTCAGGAACGGGCCCCCGCATGGAACTAGCAGGCGGCCTCAGGAACTAGGAACTAGGGATAAGAACTAGAGAAGTTAGTACACCAGGATACAAGCCAGAGCGGCTTGTGGCAGAGACTGTAACGTCCAGGGTAGGAATTATGCTCGGCACTGTTTCAGTGCCAACGCCCAGGGTATAAAGGGCGGAGATCCAATCACAGGAGGAAGGTGTGTGAGCATTCCTCCAATGATAGGGCACAGAGCAGAAGCTGCAATGAGAGACAGCACATGTGCCATTGATTGCCAGAGGAAGCTTGCAACTGCAGATGTCTGCAAGGCTATAGTAAAAGCCAGGAGTGGATTCCTTACACAATCACAATCTATAAAATAAAAATACAAAGTTTTCAAGGTACAAGTACATTTGTTTGGGACAAATAAAATCCTTTCATTTTTCTCTCTAAAAAAAAAAGGGGACCTAATGTTGCCATTAAACTAGCTAGTTATTGCACTCTAGAGATATACAGTATGGTTGCATTTCTGAACTTTATTTGGGTAGTGCAGAATGTAAACAATGGTTGCGTTTTTTCCTCATAGGCTGCATCCATATTGCCTATCATATATAATATATATTTAAATTATTAATCACATTAATTATTTTGATCCAGCATGCCACAATTCCCACATATTCATATTTTAAATGCTATTCATTTAGTGATAATTGAGAATTTAAGGAGTTCTTTTACTTTAAAAACTCAATGTTGTACAAGAAAAAGGTAGAAACAGAAGCAGAATTTTAAATGTCTTATTTTCCCAAAGTACTCCATTTATCCTAAAAACCAAAGACAAAGAAGAAATAAATAAAATAGATATTGCCCATTTCAAATCAAATATTGCTTCCTACAGATCTTGATCCACAGCCAGTGTGCTATTATGCTGTGGGTAGACAGTGAGCCTGAGCAAGCAGTATTTTCTCCTTCATTTCCAATTGAAAGTTGGAGATCCCTTAGCAAACTACATACAAAAAAATAATGTTCTTGCTCCTGGGCAGTAAGAGCATACAAAATAATTATCACTTATGTAATAAAAAAGGTCTTTTCAGAATATTTTCATTTATTTATTTGATTATTTGCTGTTGGTTTTTTCTATCTTAATGACTGTAGGAGGACGTGCGCAGAGGTATGCAATGGAGACTTTTTTTAAGGTGAAATTAAATAAGGCTTTTATTGCGCCTGTTTCTTTAACATAAGAAAATCATCCAAACATATGCAAATAAGGGGTCAAACAAAGCTTCTGTTCCACTTGAGAGTATTTCTACTGAAACCTATGCAGTCCACAACTCCCTTTAGATTAGCATGTCTCCCAGCCCCAAACATATATCTTGATATGTGCAGATATACAAAAAGTCTTCTAAAGGAAAGTCTTATCTGTTTCTTGTAGTTGGAGGGAAAGTCTTCTCTGTTCCTGTGTTGCTGCCTTTTCCTCAGGCTATATAAGCATTCAGGTTTAGAGGGGCTTTCCCCTGTGTCTTGCTGGCAGCCTCTTCTGGTAGACTCAAGACATCTGTTCCTATGGTCAGTCCCACAATTTGTGAGACTCTGGAAATCTCCTTTCCTGTCTCAAAGGCAGGTTTTTCTAAGAAACCTAATCAGCCAGGTGGTGTTGGTTAATTGACTACCAGCAGTTAACCACCACACTGCTGGATTAGAGACACATTTCCGGAACAGGGATAACTCCCCTGTTACAATGACCTTCCGACATTATAGTTATAAATCTATGTTTTGACCATAAACAGTCAACTATGAGCACAAGAGAGTTGCATTCCCTCTGGGAACAAACCAATGAAAACTTCACTTTTATTAAAGCAGCAAAATATGTAAAATTGTATACACAGGTATGTTTTTTTTTTTTTTTTTTTAAATAAATCAGGTCTCTAGTATTAGGTAATAGTGACTGTTTTTTTTATTATTATCATTTTGTATTCAACTCTTAATACAATTTTTTTATGCATTAAAATCATGCTTTGATTTCTATAGCAAGATCTTTGTAATAATTTGTTGCCAACATTACTAGCAGTTTGAGCAGTCATGACCCCAGATGAAGTCTGGTGGGACAAACATGTTGGGCATTTTTTGATGCTTTGAGGCCACTGTACCCAATCTCCTGAGAAGCCCTGATTGGAAGGAGACTGCTGAGACGGCCGTGTCGCGGAGGAGTGCCCCCACTGCTGGTGAGAGACGCTGGCAGAGGCAATCGCGGTCTGTTCCTGACTGAGAAGTGGAGCGGTAGCATCGGATGCTGTTATCTAAGGAGAAAGGTTGAAGTGCGCCCGAAGTCACTTCTTGTTTACTTACTAGCAGGGAGAGTGTTAGTGTGTTACCATCTCCTCTGTGTTGTTTGTCATCTTAAAGTAAATGTTAATGCACTATATCCTTGCATTTGCATTTCTTCATATGAGGGTCTACAAAGAGTCTGCTGACCTGGAGAATCTTCTACTTGGAGTTACAGTATTATGTGTTTTTGAGTGCTAACTAACACAGGGTTTATTTGCACATATTAAAACTGTTTTATCACTTTGCGCCATGAACACTGTATTGTTTAGGTTTTTTTCATTTGCGGTTTTGGGGAAAACCGCTGGTGTTTAGTCTACAGCTTGAGTGTATCACAATATTTGTTGCGCTTTATTATAGTTTTTTCACTGTCTTCTATAAATAGCATCTGTAGTGAGTTAGAGCAGCCAAAAAGTTATTTGTTGTTGTATTAGCAATAGATAGGTATGTGGCGCCTTGAAATATAATCTGTAAATCTGTACTGTATGCACCAGAAGCTCAAGTGTGGGTAATGCTACACCCACACACAGTTGAGAGGGTATTATAGTTCAGGGGTGTGCAAACTGGGGTGTTTGCCACACAGGAAAGTGCAACATTTTCTTGGGGGGGAGGGCACGGTGCTTAAAGAGGCCTCCCGCTCTTTTCCACAACATTTAAGTTAATGCCGGGAGAGTGTGTGAGGCCTCTGTATATCCCTTATCTTGTCTAAGGCAGCTTTTCTGGCACCATTGGCAGCATGGTAACACGGCATATAATGATGCCTTGGGGTCACATGACATTGTGACGTCAGAAAATGCCGGAGAAAAGGTCAAGGGGTGGGGGGGGGGTGTGTGTGAGCAGGTAGGAGAGCAGGCAGGAGGGCGCAGACTAAAACGTTTGCGCACCCCTGCTGTAGTTGATAGATTTAGGAGCTCTGTAGTTCTAAGTACTGCAATACTTAATTATTTTTGTTTTCTCTGCATGTACCTCAGTTATGTGGATAATTCAGTCAAAGCATTCAGGCAGCTCAATTGTACAACCTTAGAGCTTGATTAATAAATGTTTAGCAGATTTTCATTACTAATAAGCACTTGCCTCACTAGACTATCTCTCACTCAATTTGCAATCCTCCATTCTTGCCTGCTCTACTGTATATCACTTACTTTGGTCACCCAATTTACTGTCTCGCACTTGGTGTGGGTCACGGCCTACACTTGCAGCATGACCCTGCACAAAATGCTTGCTGCACGTTTTGCTCCTGGGTGGATCTCTATCAGGGGTAGTAAGTGTCACGTCTATGATGGCCAAGATTTATACTCAGACGTTGTCATGGTCACTGCTATGATAAATTAACTGTCTAATTTCCAGTGAGATCAGGCAATTTGGTGAGTTGGAATTTTGCCCATATTTTTTAATTATAAAGATTGTATACTGTCGCGGCCAAGTTTATTTGAGCATTTACCTGGTCTCGGCCGCGACAGTAACCGGGCGCGTGCCGTGGTGTCCCGGGCGCGCGCCGAAGCCTCGGAGGAGCGGCCCTCCGATCGGGGCTTCCCCCTCCCCTCTCCGGGTCCGCCGGGTCCCCCGGAACCCCCCACCGCCGTCCCCCACATCGCGGGACACCAGGGCTCCCTCGGGGAGCCCTGGGTATGCGCGCAGGGGGCGCAGGCACCCGATGAAGCGTGACCGCGCATCGGTGATGCGCGGCACGCCAAGGGGATTCGGCTAGCAAGCCGGGACATCTCCCGGCTTGCGGAACTAGCCGAGTTCAAATAAAACGTGTCGCCTCTGTATATACACTGCAGATGTATATGTTAATATCAAATTATTGTCAAATTGTAATATTCCCATAGCAGTAATTGAGTGATATTGTAAAAACATTTTGAATAGATATGAATGCTATATAATCATAGAGAGCAAATTAAGTGGATATCTATTTATGTTAACTCACTGTGATGATATTAGCAGTAAAGACAATATAGTATATTAAAGATAACAAAATTTGGAAATTCATACTTTCATTATCTATATAGAGTGTATCTTAATATAAGAGCAGGATCCTGATTTCTATACAAGAAAATATGTATTCATTAGATTTATTGAAATACAAATGTAGAGAATCTATCCTCTGACTGGGTATTATATAAATTGAGTGATTGTGAACCCATCATTCAATTCTTTTTTTACTGAAAGTTATAAGGGGATATATCCATTCTGATTCTCTAAAGAGAAGCTTTCTATCAAGTTCCCCATCTCACATTGTGCCTTGTAGATGGTCAATGGCAGTGAGTTTCAGGCTTTTAGAGTCACCATTGTGATATCCATTTATATCCATTTTATTTTCACCCGAACTAACATGTTCCAAAACACGTCTATGAAATTCATAGATTGCTTTGCCAACATATCTAAGGTCACAGCTACAGGTTATGAAATAAATCACATTTCTTGTTTAACAATTTATGAAGTCCTTTATAATGTACTCCACAGTTCAATAGTGGTCTTTGAAGCACTTTATGGGTGAAATAAAATGACAGGCTTGACAGTTGTTACATCTAAAACAGACGATCATTGGAGTGGTACGTTGGTGTTGAATTTAAACTCTCTCTTAGGTACTTGTCCATTGTTAATAAGTACTGTATCAATGTTTGCAAAAAATCTTATAATATTGAACCAATGTTGTATGTTCCAATTATTACCTTGAACTCCTGGTGTTTTCATTGTTCTGAGAAGTTTATCTCTGTTACTGTCTAAAGCCTATTGATATGATCTCTTATGTGTATTTAAATTGTAGTCACTTTTTAAGAAGTTAGTACTGTACATACTGTAGATCCCAGGCTTGTACTTTAAATTCTTGCAAAGTAGAACAGTTTCTACGCAAATGGAGATACTGACCTGTCTGAATTGAGATAAAAGGCTTAGGGGCCTTTTTTATAAGCATTGATAACCAATTTATTGAGGCTTTTGAGCTAATCTCGCAAGACAGCTATCCAGAAAACCTCGATATAAAAAATAAGATGGGACACGGGTCCCCTGTGGTACTACAAAAACTTTTGTGGATCCAATAATTAATGCATAACGGCAATCAAATATATGTAGCAATTAAGTCCAATAATAGTAAGAAAATTGGGGAACCTTAAGTAATCAGGCAGTTGGAGGTGAAGCATGTATCATCTGAGTGAGGGTGGGATGATGGAGCAGCCTGCTGTACAGATCTTGACTACGGAGTATGTAGACCTGCAGGGGGAGGAAATGCTGGCTCAGAGAACTCTTGAGTTATCTCCACATATAGCGGAGACTCCTCTGGTGAGTGACAGAACACTCTCCCCCCTGTTCCGTGATGTGAAGGAGGCGCCGTGACCACACTAGCTGCTGAATGTAAAAGTCTGCTATATATAATGAAAGCAGCTGTACTCACAGTGAGTTACTCCCACCGATTCCATGATGTGTGCTTCTGTCTTGAAGTAGGTAAATCCATGTAGTGTGACGCAAAGATAGAGCATAGCAATGAGAAAAATGGAGGTTTGGAGGCAGGTATAAAAGTAGAAAACTATTTAACGGGTATGATGATCAAAAAGAAAAAAAAACAGGTGTTTCTCTCCATGAAGGAGCTTTATCAAAGAGTGACCAGTGCTCTGAACATGATGTCTTAAATAGCAGCCTCTACATGAAGAAATAGCTCCCGCCAAACACACCTGACCCAATAATGAATCAGAGCAGATGCATAGTGGGGGAAGATGGATTTAACTGTCTCACCACAGGAGAAACCGCCACAGACAAATTGAACAAATACTATACTAAAATATCCATGCACAGCCATATATAAGCAGAGCTTTGAGATAAATGAAAAAAAACATCAAAATTGACACAAATAACACATTATAGTGAAGCTAGGGGCTATGAAGAAACCCATGTAAATGAGACTCTTAATGCTGTAGATAATTGACTATGCCGAATTACTGCCTACTGATATAGCTAAAAAGAAATGTTCAATACAAAATTAAATTATCTTACCACCAAGGCTGACCAAGCCCTCCATTTTTTTCATTGCTGTGCTCTATCTTTGCTTCACACTACATAGAAAGCCTTTTGTGATTTCTGGCTCCTGGCCAAACATGCCGTGCGGTTGCCGACGAGAAGCCCCAAATCACAATTTTGATCAAATTGTGCAATTCTAGTAGCCTCAATTATCTTATCGAGGCTCTGGAATTGCGATTTGATCAAAGATTCTTCTCGCAAGCAAAAGCTGGTGAGAAGGTTTGCGAGAGAGGGATTTTGAAAAAAAAGATTTTTTCCTTCATCGGATTGATGCCGGTGGTCTCTGGGACTGATACACATTAATATCAGCACCGGAGACCCCGGCATCAATCTGATGCAGTAAAAATGCATTTACAGGGTGCTTCTTTACCTTAGGATCAACGGATGGAGAAGATAGAGACTGGCATAGCGGGGATACATAATTTGCTTGGAGTTCATGCCCCTGTATCTCGGACGCCGGAGCAGGAGTGTGGCATAGATGGGATAAATGGGACCTTCAACCTTCCTTCACCAAGCGCACCCCCTTCATCAGAAGGATATGTGTTCATGTACTGCTGCGGCCGAGTTTATTCGAGCATTTGCCCGTTCTCGGCCGCAGCAGTAACCTGGCGCGCGCCGAAGCAGCGGAAGAGCGCCCTCCGATCTGGGCGCTCTCCCTCCTGCTGCCGGGTCCGCCGGGTCCCCCGCAACCCCCTGCCGCCGTCCCCCACATCGTGGGACACCAGGGCTCCCTCGGGGAGCCCTGGACGCGCGTGCAGGGGGCGCTGGCACCCGATGACGCGTGACCGCGCATCGGTGACGCACGGCACGCCGAGGGAGTGGGGCTAGCAAGCCAAGGCATCCCCCGGCTTGCGGAACTAGCCCTGCTCGAATAAATCGTGTCGGTAGTGTATGCCGTTGACAAGGATGACATGACAACCCCGTCAAGACCACGCCAGAAGACAACACTGACAAGGCGACCAAGACAGGAGGAAAGCATCCTCCCAGACAACCTACCCTCGCCCGCCTCCACAAATACACCGCTCCCAGAAGAACACCCGCTCCCAGAATCCAACCCACATACGCTTGCATTGAGGCGGTGCCCGACATCATCCTGCGCGAGCTGCCCCAGCCACTCAGGGATAAGTATAGGTTTACAAGTGCTGGTATACCCCAGAGGCATGCCATGTTAATTTTCAAGCACCACGTGCCCTACCCGGTGTACTGCAGGTGGGCCCACAATGTAAACTACGAAGGGAAAAAGGCTCTTCCTGAAAATTTAAGAAAGACTATTGTGGATGAATTGCGGCGCTTTTTTAAAATTACTGATCCGTTAATGAAAATCGTGCAAGACTCCATTAATGGCATTTTGGGGCATACAAGGCATCGGCCCCGAAAGGACAATCTGCTGGGGATCGAATTCGCTGCGTGATTGGTCGTCTGTTAAAATGTTCATTTATTTCTGACTTGTTAATTGTTTTAAATTGTATTCTAATATGTTTTTAATTACAGTACACCGGAAATGTTTTTTTACTTACAGTACTCCACCAATAAAAATAATGTTGATTGTTGTAGATTGTATTCATAATGTCAATGTTTTTACTGTACTTGGACACCATTAATGTTTTTTTACTTACTGCACTCACCAATAAAATAAATTGCTGCTTTTTTTAAATATACCTGTATGTTTGTACTTACTGGACACCATTAATGTTTTTTTACTTACTGCACCCACCTGTAAAAATGTAGTGTAATATACAGTTCCATGAGGCATACTGTACAGTACTGTACTGTACAGTATACTGTAGGCATGCGCATTACAGTACATCAAAACAGTATTAAAACGTATTATCGGTATTTGTATTATTATTACAGTAGAACACACACTATACTGTAATACATGTACAGAAGGAATGCATACTTTTTATTTTTGGGGTTGATTATACAGTACAGAATGTAAAAAAAGTATGTAAAAAAGCTCAGTTATTCTATCCTAATCAATAAAAATGGCACTGATTCAGATTCAGCAGTGTGCAAGCATCGTTACAAAAGCGATATTATCCATCGAAATCCCTCCATTTGCCGTTCTCAGCCTGATGACAAAGTTTGTTTTCTGATGAAGAAAAATAAAAGTATTACTGTAAGGGTTAGTTCAAACTAGTCAGTCCCCTAAAGAAGTTCCCACAGTACGTCCCTGCAGTCCCCTCGGTCAGTCCCAACAATTATTTTCTGAAGGGGGCGTCTCTTGTTCACATACACGCATGCGCCTTGATGTGATGAGACGCATATGCGTTTCAACAAGGTTCAAATGCGCATGTGCCTAGCTGTCCACCAATTGTTCAGTATCTACTGTAGAAGCTGCTCAGCCAATGATATCGCTGGACTACATTTTGGCGAATTGTGACTAAAAGAATAGAACTAGTGTAAATAACCATAAGCAAAGCGATTGATTACAGGAGAATCACTTTAATGTGCATTGATATTGATATGGTAAAAAAAGAATTACTGTAAATACTGTACGGCAGCTTTACCCATCATAGACGTTGCCAATCGGTTGGCGCCGAGCCACTGCCAGTCCCGTAGTCTTGATTATACACGTACTGTAGTTGACAAGTGACAGCGGGCCCGCTACACCTGCAGTTGACAGCTCATGAAGCTGGGAATCGTTTTGGTACATGCAAGCTTGCTGGTATCTGTACGTGCAATCCGGCCCAGGCAGCAGGTATCCAGGCGGTGGCAGATAGAAAGGGTTGCCAGTCAGCAGGTTTTCACAGACGGTCCGACCGTTATTGGAAGCTTGTGCTGGCGCTGGCGCATTGCTTGCCTGGGACTGACGATTCTTAGTTGGTTTTACCATGACCTTTCGCCTTTTGAACTCTCCATGATCAAAGATACTGGAAAATTCAGGGGCAACACACCAATTCCCTCCTCCTGTAACTCTGGGTGCAGGAGCAATACGAAAAAAACGCGGATCGATACATAACCTTTTCCTTATCGCACGCTTCCACCCATGAGCATCTGGTGAAAATTTGTAAAAGTCATAATTTTAGATAAAATATTGATACATTTGACCAACTGTGGCCATCTTATCATTTGCTGAACTAATTGCTGACCATATTAAATAAGCATACGTTATGTTGGGCTTTTTGAACACGGACTGCATCTATGGACCTCTCTTGACAATGGAATAGAACACCAGACACTTTGCATTTAGTTTTTAATATGAAACGCCTAAATAGATACAATGTTGTACAACTTCTTCAGTACCAAGGTCAATTCACAAAGGACCACTGTGGTATTTTTTAAACACCTGCAAGTCGACACATTACTGAAGCGCATGCGCCTTACAATTCATGAATATCTGCCACCTGGCGGATACGCAAAGAATTGCAACCAATTAAATCCGAACCATTCTCATTAAACAGATCAAGCGCGGGTGACGCTGGCATGATTGCGACATGAATACGGCACGAACGCCGCATGAACGCGGCGAAGTGCGTGGCATTCGGAAAAAGTCACCGGAAAATATCGGAGAAGTGTTAAAATAAAAGGGGCCGCAGCTGTATAGTACTCTGTATAGGGAGAATTACCCAAAGGTCTTGAGAGCTCTCAAATCGGATATTGGGTTGTGGTCCGGCCACACTATATCATGGATAGGCAGAATACATAGTATAAAAATGAACATATTGCCCCGTCTCCTGTATCTTTTCCAACTCTACCCATCCCATTGGTATTAGAGGAATTTAAGACTCTACAGTCTATTATAGAGGTGTACCTGAGAGGGGTACAAAAAGATCCCTGATATAGGCGCACTGCAGACCTTTATATAATAATGTGGTCAGAGGTGAAACAAATGAAATGAATAAAAACAATTTTATTGATCTTGTATGTATAATTAAAGTGTGTTTAAATACCTGATCCTCGCGCTGCTGTAACTAATCCCCCGTCACTTCCTGGTTTGTGACGTCAGCGCGTTGGAGCCGATGCAATACAAAAAACTTTATTAAAACATAAAAAAATTTGACACTCCGCAAATGAATGAAAAAGTGTGAATAAACATTAAAACAAAGTTAAAAAACAAATAAAGAAACATTGGAATAGTTAATTCAATGAGAAGAGCACATAAATGCCTCATCCATGAGTTAAGCATGTTCTATACCTGTTGAACCACAGTTAGAGTTTAATGAAAATTGTATTGGTAAAATTGGAAAAAAAACACACATATACATATATAAATGGCAATAAGAAAGCCATAATCTTGAGCAATGAGTAAAGATAACATATATATAAATCACTCAATATAAACAATGAACAGTTAACACTCACAATAACATGTATGATATCCCAATTTAAGCAAATATCACATACTGTCCAAAACCATTTAAACTACTCATAATAAAGAGAAAGGGATATTCCTCATCATGAAAAAAATAGGATAATGGTCTTTAGCAGAATGAGAGACAATCCCAACAACAAATTTGACAAAAAGCCATTCAATAGTGGCTTAAGAATATGAATATATATATATATTAAGATCTTTTTGTTCTATAAAATAAACATATATATATCTGTATTATTCCTATCCTTATATTTATTTCAGAGAAAATGTTCCGAACTTTAGAAAAATATATGTAGAGACAAATGTATTTCCCATGTGGTGGAGGAAAGAAAGGTACAGTAACATATATTTATTAAATTAGAGCAGGAGAGGCCCAAGGTCCCAATCTGAATTGAGACCACTTGGGATACGATTCTTTAAAGTAAAGATCCAGAAGAGCTCTCTCCTGTCTAGAATACCATTTCTGTCCCCACCACTGATGGGGCAAGGTACATGCTCTATACCAATATATGAGAAATTGTTTACATTACCCATATTACAATTGGTAACGTGTAGAGAAACTGGGCGATTGACATCTTTTTTGGTAATTAGACGTAAGTGCTCGAGTATACGAACTTTCAAGGCCCTGATTGTTCGGCCTACGTATTGTTTTCCACAACCGCATTTGAGTAGATAGATTACAAATGTGGTATTGCATTTTATAAAAGATGTAATTTTGTAACTATTCCCTGTAATCGTAGAAGAAAATTCAGATGTTGTTTGCATGTGTTTGCAAGATTTACACTTTAGACACTTAAAACATCCCTAAGGTAAATTGTTAACCAATTTTTTGGTTGTGAATAAACTGGGTGAAACATAGTTTGAAATTGTTCTAGCCTTTTTAAACACGAATTTGGGACCTTCATTAAAGACATGTTGTAAAACAGGATCAGCAGCTAATACTGCTGCGGCCGAGTTTATTCGAGCATTTGCCCGTTCTCGGCCGCAGCAGTAACCTGGCGCGCGCCGGAGGGTGCCGGGCGCGCGCCGAAGCCTCGGAGGAGAGGCCTGCCGATCGGGGCTTCCCCCTCTCCTCACCGGGTCCACCGGGTCCCCCGGAACGTCCCGCCGCCGTCCTCACATCCGCGCGTCACTAGGGCTCCCTCGGGGAGCCCTGGGCACGCGTACAGGCGGCACAGGCACCCGATGACGCGTGACCGCGCATCGGTGATGCGCGGCACGCTGAGGGAGTGTGGCTCGCAAGCCGGGACATATCCCGGCTTGCGGAATGAGCCGTACTCAAATAAAGTGTGCCGCCTGTGTACACCCCAATGTTTTCTTACAATACTTTAAATTTGATTTGCTTGTTTTATGTATTGCATGATAAACAATGGGGACTGTGAAAAAAAGTTTTTCCCCCTTTTGTTTTGTAATAATCTTGATTTGTCCATGTTATTAACCTCCTCAAATGTTTTGTGTAACTCCAAGCGGGAATACCCCCTGGCTTCAAAACGGTTCAGGAGATCCATTGATTGGTTCAAGAAATCCTCTGAATTAGTACATATTCTTTTTAATCTGATCAATTGACCTTTTGGTATTCCCTTAAGTAGGGACCTGGTAGGGACCTGGGGTGGCAGCTGTCAGCA
The DNA here is from genome assembly GCA_036426205.1 of Ascaphus truei. Lineage (NCBI taxonomy): Eukaryota > Metazoa > Chordata > Amphibia > Anura > Ascaphidae > Ascaphus > Ascaphus truei. Next base: position 18,525 of record WSYH01002823.1, on the reverse strand, counting down.
CGTAAAAAAGTATTACGTGAGTTAATTTTGCGATAAACGTCCGTGCTGATGTTCATAGCCATATCAATAAATAAATATAAATATAAATAATGTATATGGTGAAAATCATAGTGATAAGTGAAGTGCAAATTTAAATCATTGTTATTAAGGTACTCAGTGAATAAAAGAAGAGTGTGCACGTCCCCATTCCAAATGAAAATGAGGTCGTCTATGTATCTTTTGTAGAAGGTGATAAAGTGTCTAAAATGGTTATTATCTCCAAACACGTGGACTGACTTTCACCAACCCAAAAAAAAGGTTTGCATAGGAGGGGGCAAAACTTGTGCCCATAGCAGTACCACGTGTTTGGAGATAAAAAACGTCATCAAACATAAAAAAATTGTGCGTTAATAAGAAGTGTATAGCATTCAAAATAAAAGTGCTCTGTGATGGTGAAAAATTAGAGTGTTGTAAATAAAATCTGAGAGCTGCCATCCCCTGTTCATGTACAATGACCATATACAGTGATGTAACGTCTAATGTGAGCCAAATAAAGTTGTTTTCCCATTTGATAGAACCGAGTTGAGTCAGGAGATCCCCACTGTCTTTAACATATGAGGGCAGTGATTGTACACTGCCCTGTAAAAAGTGGTCTAAGTATCTCGATAAACCATCGCCAAAAGATCCAGTACTAGAGACTATTGGCCTCCTGGGAGGGGAGACCAATGTCTTATGGATCTTTGGGAGATGGTGAAAAATCGGGATAACCGGATATGGACGGAACAAAAAATCAAGTTCCTTTAAATCTAGGACACCTAGCAAGGAACCTTCTTCAAGAAGGTTCTTAACTCCTTTAAGAAAGTGGAAGTCTGGTCGCCACGTAGTCTGACATAAGATGATTCATCCAAAAGTTGGTTTAAAGCCTCATTTTTATAATCAATTCTATTGAGTACCACAATGGCCCCTCCCTTATCCGCTCCTTTGATAATCACAGAGCTATTGGCTTTCAAGGCATTCAGTGCAGTTCTTTCCATTTTTGTAAGATTAGGAAAGTTGTGCTGCAAAGGTGAAAGTGGAAATGTGTAACCCTTGAACAACAGAGATAAATCCCATTCTATAAGCTGTTCAAATGTAGTTAAACAATTTCCCTTCATATGCATAGGGTAGAAAAATGATTTGCCTCTAAAGCCAGAAGCTTGTCTGCCTGGAATGGAAGAGATGTTAATTGTATCAACATTTTCATTACTTAAATCATTAGGATCCTGTATACAACAATGTTCTCTATAAGTAAGTAATTTTGTACTGGGAGCATCAGAGAAAACCACCTCTTCATCATCATCAATCACCACATCAGACTGAATTATATTATCTTTTCGACCATAAAATCTTTTCAATGTAAGCTTGCGTATGTATTTATGCAAGTCCACTATGGTATCAAACAATTTAAAGTCTGAATCCAGAGCAAATTTCAGTCTAACACTGAAAGTTCAGCCTGGGTGAGAGGGATATTTGAGAGGTTAATAATACCTGTTTCCTCAATCAAAACGTTCTTTTTCCTCTTCTGAGGATTTTTTGGATTTTCTTTTTTGGCTCCTCCTTGTACATCTAAAGTGTCCCTGTTTTTTGAAGACCCAAAAAAGGTTCTGGACTCATACTCAACCTCTCTTTGGCCGTTGTAATTGGATGAAGCGCCACCATGATGTCCACCTCGTTGCTGGTTTTGATGATCAAAATTCTGATTGTCTCTGTAAGTAAAAGACGCTCATGGGGAAAAACATCATTGTCAGACATATCTGATTCGGCACTGGCTGAATGAGAAAAAGAGATATTCTTTTTGAGTATGGATTTCTATTGTTTTTTAGATTTATTAGATTTTTGGGGTGTTGAAGAGTTAAAATTCTTAGATGGGAAAATTCTTTGCCAAACATAAACTTGGTTACGAACATAGTCCAGTTTGTCCCTCTCAAACTTGACCTGTTTTTTTTAGACATAACTTCTTTCTCCATACTCTTAATGTTCTGAGACAGTGTTAAATCCAAATCATTAAAACCCTCCATCTCTATGTATTGATGTAAATCCTTTTGGAGGGTTGTAATTTCTTTATCCAAAGCAATTTTTTCTTTGGATTTTGATTGGATATTAAGATCCATTAAGGTGAAGGAACAAGTGTTAAGGGCATCCTTCCATTTGGTTTCAAACTCAGAGTTAATAAACCCAAATGTGGGTGACTTTTTAATTTGTAATCCTCTAGGGATTCTTTGAGTTTTAACATAGTTCTGTAAGGAAATAATGTCCCACCAAATTCGTATTTTTGTTGACAAAATTCTTTCTAATTTTGTAATAGATTTAAAGACTGGAAAACAGCAGGTGTCACAAGATTAAAAGATGTAGGCTCAGAGGGATTTCCCAGACCGTTCGAATATTTCCACAAAGAAAAGGGTATCCCAAACAATCAGTTCCTCTAATACCTTCAATTGAAGGCCTTCTATAACAAAATCCGACCCCCCCGAATTGCTTACTAGATTTGAGTCACTTTGTCTAGCAGTTAGAAACACATCTGGACTGATATCTAACCTGTATGGGTACTTTGTTAGCCCTCCTCCTCATATGAATTAAAAACTGAAATATATGCTCCAATGGGAGGGTGATCTGGGGGAGGAACTAGACATGGAAGACTGGAATGATATTTTTCAGATGGTTGCTACATCCTCAATGTGTATCACAATCAGAGAAAATGCCTATAAAGTTATGATGAGGTGGTACTTAACCCCCACGAGACTAGCTAAATTCATCCCAGAGTACCCAACAATATGTCCGAAGGGATGTGGAGTACAAGCCACATTTATACATATGTGGTGGGGGTGCCCATTCACCATCTTAATGGCTGGAAATCAAAATGTGGACACAAAGGTTTTTCGGTTTGGACCTACCAATGAATCCCTGGTTATTTCAATTAAACAAACCATATTACCTCCACACGAGACATGAGAATAAATTACTGTGCCACATATCGTCAGCCGCAAGACGCGAACTAGCGGCAGTATGGAAGCAACCAACTATTCCCTCAATCCCTAAAGTTAAAAATAAAGTCTGGCAGATTTGCTGCATGGAAAAATTGGTTAGTCTTAATAACGACACCTGCGCAGATTTCCAGAAGGCACCTTGGATTTTGGGTGCTGGTCAACCAGAAATGAATACCCACCTAATTTTGTTGTAGAAAATGCTATATATATTAACTGTGTGAATGAATATTATAAGATGATTTGATAGGTAAAATTCTAAATGAATGTGTTCTTTCTCCCGTCTCTATTTTTTGTACCCTTCCCCCCCCCCATCTTTTATTTTCTTCATTTCCCCCTCTCCCTAAAAATTTTATAAAAATTAAGTTAAAAAAAAAACTCTGAAAAAAGAAAATTACATGCATTCAATATTTGTCTTACCTTTGAAGTCTTCACCCTCCAAATACCGGCGTATCAGGAAGCTCTTGACCAAAGAAGTCATCCTCTGCAATCCGCCGCCATCCTCCGCAATGATCAGCATCTGATAAAAAAATCTTCTTTCTTACATCTTCTTCTTGCATTATTTTCTTCTTTTTTTTTTAATCTTCTTTTTTTTAAATCTTCTTTCTTTTTTTAAGCTAAAATGAGATAGAACAGGCCTTATGTCATAATTTAGGGTCAGATGGTCCAGTCCAATCCGATTGGGCTCTGTACCATGTGACCAGCTTTTTCTTCTTTATTTAAGGATGTGACATCTCCAAGAGGAGGGGTACATCACATCCTTAAAACAACATAGCTGACATTGCATGATACTACAGTTTAAGGAATCCGTTCCTGGGTTTGGTGGAAACCCTTTACAGAACTGTGCTGTTTCTGTTACGCCGATGCTCGCCACAAACCGGGACCGGACCGCGGGGCTGAGGTGGGGTTACATTATCACTGACCTTAGTCCGCGCAGACTGATCCGGAGTGCGCAGTTCATAGTCGTACATCGCAGGGTCAGGATTGGAGAAGGCATCATCGTCGTTATTGAAGCCAAAGTCGGGGTAGGAGAAGACAGGACAATCGATGGCCGAAGCAGGGTCAGGATAGAAGACATCCGGGTGGTCGTAGTCGTAGCAAGGAATCGGCAACAAGCAGACAGGAGTTCCCCGCTTCAGCTTAGGAGTGTGAGCGCGGGAGTGGCTTCTGCGCGAGGAGCGGCCTCGGCCCATGACGCTGATCTCAGCAGGAGGAGACAGCAGGCTGGCCGAAGTTCACCGCAGGGCAGCGTCGGGGAGAACCAACGCTTCAGCGCAGAAGTCCAAGGCAGGCCACTGCAAGGGGATAGCAGCAGGCCGCAGGAAAGGAAGGGTAGCCACTGCTAGGAGGGAATGCAGCAGGTACCGGTGCTGGCAACACGCTTCAGCACAGGAGTAAGAACAGGCCTCTGGATACTCAGGAACTTGGAAGGTAAGAACACTAGGAGAGAGGCCTGGGGCGGTTTGTGGCAGAGACAGTAACGTCCAGGTAGGAAATTATGCTCGGCACTGTTTCAGTGCCAACGCCCAGGATATAAAGGGCGGAGATCCAATCACAGGAGGAGGGTGTGTGAGTATTCCTCCAATGATGTAGCACAGGGCAGAAGCTGCAATGTGAAGCAGCACATGTGCCATAGATTGCCAGAGGAAACTTTTGCAACTGCAGAAGTCTGCAAAAGTTATAATCAAAGCCAGGAGTGGATTCCTTACAGTTTCCAGACAACCTCCCCTCACATCCACCTGTGCTGGCAATTACTGCAGTCCTGCCTCGGTGCTCTCTCATTGGAGGAATGCCCTCACACCTCCCTCCTGTGATTGGCCCGCTGGCCTTCTTATACTATTCTCTTACACTGCCTCAGGGCTGAGCATAGTCCTTTCTCATAGGATGTAACTGTGTTTGCCACAAGCTACCTGTTTGGCCGTTCTGTTCTTGTATTATTGTTCCTAGTTCCTAGTTCTGGTTCCTGTTCTCGGTTCCTGTTCCTTGTTCCTGGGGCCTGCTGTATATCTCTATTACAGAGGCTGTGTCCTGGTTCCTGTGCTGAAGCACTGGATCTCCAGCGTTAACCTTTAGCTTCCTGATTCCTGAGGCCTGCTGCATTCCTGCCTTGCAGAGGCCCCCGTAATGGGCCACTCCCGCTCCTCGCGCAGAGGCCATTCCCACAGTGCTGCTGCTAAGCTGAATCGCTGCATACCTGATTCCTTGTTGCCGCACTCCAGCCACGATATCGACTACTCTACCATCTCCAACCCTGACCCTGGCGTGTCAATGGATTAGAAAACTCAAGGGATGAGGGAGTGTGTCCTAGATTTGACCAATGGTGTTCTGCAGCAGCTTCAGATGATGAACTGTCTGGTAGCCAAGCTAGAGCTGGTGGGGAAGAAAAACAGGAAGGGGGGGGGAAGGAGACAAAGAAGGGGCTGATGGTGTCGTAATATACAGTAAAACACCTTTAATAAATGACACATAAAAAAGCCCCCTGAGGGCGTACTCAGACTCTGTATTGCCACTCAGGGCACATAAGGGAATCTTTACAGCCAATGCTGTCCGGTATGCGTCTCCTCCGTCTCTGGCAGTCTCTGACAGTCCCCACAAGCGGCCACTGGGGTTCTCGTGCAGCTTGACTGGAGTCGGCGTCTGGCGTAACGATCAACCGGGAACGGATTGCCTCCTCCTCCTCCTTCTCCTCTTCCACTCAACGCATTTCGCAAGATAGGGTTAACCACTAATTTGTCTTCAAAATTAAAAACCCTAGTACCCAATGGTCTCAATATTGATGTAGAGTTAGGTGTGTTCTTACTTTAAGAACTAGACTTTGAAGAAAAATTAGTGGTCTTAATATCTTTCATATCAAATGTAGATTGCACTAAATGTTCTTAAGAACAATTTTCACTATAGTATTTATTAAGTCAATCTGACATTCCTTGAATGTTTTTATATATATATATATATATATATATATATATATATATATATATATATATATATTTATTTTTATCCCATTGGTTACTGTACCATGTGACATTTCCAATTTTTTAAAGGATGTTACATCACTATATGGGATAATGTCACATCCTTTTAAACAAATGGAACATATCACGTGGTACAGTGCCAAATGGGATTGTCTTCAATCACATTTGCTGTAGTACCATGGGATGTCAGCCATGTGGTTTTAAGGATGTGACGTACCTCCCTTGGAGATGAAGTAACAGCCTTAAAAAAAAATTACAGGCGGTCACATGCTACAGAGCCCCATCAGATTGGACCTGGGCCTTCTGACCCTAAAATGTTATGTCACAGGCCTTATATAAGGCCAGTTCCATATCATTTTAGCTTAACGGATCAATCCGTTTTAGATTTAACATGGGGTAGATTGGATTGCAAAGAAAGAAGATTAAAGAAAAGAAGAAAATAATGCAAAAAGAAGATGGAAGAAGATTTTTTTTTACCTGATGCTGATCATCGCAGAGGATGGCGGCGGATTGCGCAGGTTGACATCTTTGGTCGAAAGCTTCTTGATACGCTGGGATTCAGAGGGTAAAGACTTCTAAAAGTAAGACAAATATTGAATGTACTGTATGTAATTTTTTTTTTTTTTTTATGTTTATGCTTGCCCATTGACTGCTATTGTATTTATCTGTGCCCTGGGTACAGATAAATACAGTGACAGGCAATGCATTTTTTGGCAAATGCTTGTTTTGAATTATTTGTCATTTTTTCCATTTCTGTTTATTGTTTGGAGTTAATTGCTGTGCATTTTTGGGCCTGTTGATTTTTGTAATTTTTTTATGTTGCCCATTGACTACCATAGTGGCTTATCATGCCCATATTATATGGGCAGGATGTACCACTGTGCCAATCAATGGGTAGAGGGTGGGGGTACTTGTGCTGGGGTGGGTGATTGGGCCTCCAGAGAGGGTGGATTAACCCCTTAATTACTATAGCTGTTATTAACCGCAAAGGTGATTAAGAGGTTAGGGGCCATTAGATTGTATTTTTGTGTTCCTGCCCAACGGAGGACATGGACGTGGAGGATAATGACGGGGAGGCCCTTCATCCTGGCAGGGGTTCATCCTTCTTGATGGCATGCCCAGAAAGGGAAAAACACCAACAATGGTATTATTACACAAAGGACATTGTGATCATACAATGTTACTGGGTTCAAGAGCTATCTCTCTGGGACCCTTATACACGGAGCAGGGGTAACCAAATGGGCTTGACCTTTATTATAGAACCTGGTTACCCCCTCCTGTCACATCACAAAACTCAAAAGTTAATTTGAGCTTAAGTATGTTCTGATTTAAACTTTAACAACTCCTCCAGTAGCTGTTAGGGTCCATTTCAGAACAGTAGTATACAACAATGAACATGGTCCACCAGTCAATATGTTCCGTATACTGTGTGAGTTCTATTGTACTGTAAATACTGTCTGGTCTTTCCACAATTCCAGGTAGAGATTCACATATGTTGGGGCACAAGTGTTGACCATTGCAGTACCTTACCTACAGAATCTGCAGTTATGATATTCCAGAAAGTGTTTACATGACATAATACAATTTTCATGCACTATACTGGTGTATAACTACTGTACTGTACATCTAGGCTCACTAAATAAGTGGTGTCGCTTGTAGAGATTCTATTGAGTCTTGATAATGTATCCTTTATATCTTTCAAGTACTAAGGAAGACTCGTTACAAATGTATATAGCACTTTATCAATGTATATGCTATTGTGTTTAGTGATGCTCTCATTCCCTGATTCAATTGGTCTTACTGTGTAAGGAATCTGCTCCTGGGTTTTGCTGAAACCTTTTCCTTACAGAACTATTAAGCTTCTTGCAACTCTCCGCTTGTTTCTGCAATCAGCATCCCCTGCTCCTGCAATCACTGCAGCCTGGGTACCTCCTGTTCAGCTCTGTCTCTGTGATCTGTCATTGGAGGAATTCCCTCACACCCCTGTCCTTTGAGTGACTCCCTGCCCTTCTTATACTGGGCTGTCCCTTTTCCTGATGCTGAACATAGACTTTCTCAAGTAACTGTGCTTGCCACAGCACCTCTGTTTGGCCTGCCTTGGCCTTCTTGCCATAGCTCCTAGTTTCTGGAAGACCGTCGCGCTGAAGCGGGTACACTGAAGCCCTCGGTGTTTCTTGTCCTGTCTGCAGTTCCAGTTCCCAGTGACCTTCCAGTGGCCTTCACCACTCTCAGCTGCACCCGGCTAGGGAGAGCTGTTCTGTGCTGAGGCACTGAGTCCCCAGTTACTGTTTCCTGCTCTCCATGATGACCTCTGCTCGGGACCGCGACCACCGCTCCTGTGTGCCTGCCCTGACCCTGGCTTATCTACCGATTACCCTGCCTTCTCCAGTCCTGACCCGGCTATGTTTGACCACGGAATTTGCAACCCGGATCAGGCTTCGTGGTCTAAGGTCGGTGGATATCTATCCTCACCTCATCCCCGCAGTCCGGTCCAGGTTTGTGTTGAGCATAACCGTTACATACTGGTTGTTTCTCCTGATTTGTATGTATTATACGGAGGCTATAAGATGATGCAATTGGTGGGAATTTTTTTTTGCTATATAGTTACATTTGTCTTTACTAATTAAATCAGTATCAAGACCAACTGTTAAAAAAAATTAAGTACATGTCAAGAGTGTTTTTTCAAATTAATATACCAAATTGCATAAGCATATATAATCCTTAAATGCCTTCTGCTCTTGGAGATGCTCAAGCATATATAATGTGGATTTCCAGTGTGTTTGCACTTCCATTTTTGACTGGTGTTGAGGCAGGTTGTTTTGCTCCGGCAGCCTACAGTAGTTAGGGCATTGTGGGCTGTGTGCTATCATCTAAAGTGAGCACATATTTTCTGAGCTAGGAAAGAAGGGATTTTTAAATTAAGGATGTGTGCAAACTAAAGCTCCCTTTAAAATTACATCACTAATTTTGGCAACCAAACCAAAATTAGTGATGTATTGTTAAATGGAGGTAAGCACATGGAACTTCCACCATCGCCTGAGGAAGAATACTTTTGTATTCGAAACGCGTCGCGAAGGGTGTTGCTGGCTTGTTACCCCTATACAGCCAGTCTTCACACAAGTGCTTTTTTCAATAATCACGATCAAAAACTGAAAACGGGCAGGCATCTTCGGGACTACTACTGGGGGCTTCATCCGCCGCGCATGCGCGTCACGCAGGCCATCACGCTGACAACCGTGTGGAGCTGAAGACGCAGCATAGCCAAAGACACAGTCCCAGCGCGCGGGGCTTGTTTGCAGAGACGGAATTCACCCCCTTTCATCCCAATTGTTGCCTCACCATAGAAGTCACGATCGTGATCAGGATCATTAAAGTTTTTATCCATGTAAGTGTATATTACTAATTTTAATTGTTTATAATACACTGTATATCTCAATCTTGGTGCGCTTTTGTGTTTTTTTTTTTTTTTTTTTTTATGTGTGCAAACTAAAGCTCCCTTTAAAATTACATCACTAATTTTGGCAACCAAACCAAAATTAGTGATGTATTGTTAAATGGAGGTAAGCACATGGAACTTCCACCAATCAGATGGCTTGAAGTTCTACGAGAATCCCTCCAATTAAGATGAAATCAGAGATTATTCAAAAAGGGGTCAGGATCAATTGTCATCCAAAAGAATGGGAATCACACAGTACATCAACCAACCTAATTGGTTGATGCACCATGTGACCTCATTACACGTGTTCTGCTATGGTTCAGGCCACCATGTTGTTTAACTGAGTATCTAGGAGAACGTTTTTAATGAATTGTTCTTAAAATTGTATTTGCAATTGTGATGGTGAGGGGGTAACCAGGCCATCAAAAAAAGTATTATGCCCGGCTGGTTACGTCTGATCCATATTTGGGGTTTTAGAGTGTCAGCTCTTGAACTTGTTTGTTGTACATGCACTGTATGTAATTGTGGTTCAATAAATAATTTTCAGTATTTTACCTCTACAGCTGTGCCAGCAAGCTGAGTGTGCTAGGCTATGAGTTTCAAGGGTTTTTTTTACAGAGAAAGTTTTGTCAGAATGTCTAGCTTGCGGGGTTCCAGAGTTTCTGGATACACCAAAAATGTGCCCGGGAATAAGGTCGGATTCTCTGATACATTGAAACACATTGCTCTGCAAAATCTCCCCTTGAAAACACTTGCGTGAATCACCGCTAGGACTCCCTGCTTCAGCACAGACGAGAAAGGTACATGGGGCATATGGATGTGTGGTATCCCTGGATGGGACCCCTCCCTAGTATAAGGGGGGATGCCCAGTTTATGCCCTGATCATCCAGAACCTGGTATAGGGGTTCTGGGGTACTCCCACCATATATAAGGTTGCAAGTCCGGTTTTCAAGAAGGGAATGAGATACAGCCCTGAGAATGAACCTAACATTTTTTCATTCTACTTTGGGACTTTGACAAAATATGGGAAAAAATATTTTGTTTCATAATGTTTTAATAGCAGAGAAGACTGTGCGGATTTTAAAAGTCTAAGTCAGGTTTGCAGTGTGTGAGGGATCTGGCTAGTGGGAATAAAAGTAAAGAGTCTCATTCTATCTCATAACCAGAAGACCTAGACAGAATACAAGTGTAAAGTATATTTTATTAAACAGGTATGTTTAAAATGTATTATGCTTGTGAACTATAAAATATGCTGGGACTTTCAAAGCCGGTATTCTGAGTCAGGGGGCTACCAAACTGTGGTGCCAGTGTGTCTAATTGAGGCCCGGACTTGAAAGCCACAGATGCTGCCAGAGATGTGAAGTACCCACATTCTGGGATCAATGCAAGTTGTTTCAGATAGCATTCGCCTTCCCAGACCTGGAGGCATCTAGCCCCGTGGGTGGCTTCTGCATAGCAAGTGGCTAAGGTGGCAAACTCACGCATGCCCTTGTTTCATTCAGAAGATCCGCTTGCCCGGCTTCAGTAGACTGGCAGCCATCTGATTGGCTGGTTGGAAAGTTCCCACGCTGGGATTGGCTGTAGTATTTTGTGAATGAACTCCAAAATACTACAGTATAAAAAACCTGCAGCCAATCCGGGCAAGAGATTCGGAGCACCAAGACAGCAGCGGTAAATTCGAAATCCCCAAAAGATGTGAACAATACCAGCGAGCCGGCTTCAAAAATTTCAAGGCGAGAAATGTTTCTAAATCCGACTTTTCAGGGCCAAGTTTTGAAAAGAGAACGTAACGGTTGCGGCTGGGATTGCAAGCCGAAAAGAGTACCAGGATGTTTGGTACTATCTCCCGGTCAAGGGATTTCAGCAACTCCGGAGCAGATACAGCGGTGGCGTCAGGAATGTCTTTCCGATTTGCATTCCAGGACATTCAGGCCAAGTCCCGGTAAACCTAAAGATGTTTTATGGACTGTTTCACCTAGGAAAGGCTAGTTTTGCAGCCCAGACCCCCAGTAAGTGTATTTTCTCTTGTATTTTGTAATCCACTCTGTGTACGTCTTTTTCTATGTAATAAATTAAAAAAAAAATTACTGTTTGGTTTTGCTCAGTGATATGATCCCGGTATAAAGATGTAAATGCCTGGTCTCCCATGAAAGCCATCCTGCTCTGCTTTGAGTTGATATTTTTAGGGAGCTGTCTAAAGTGACTGTAAAAGCTTTTTGGGTTGTACAGGTAGTAGTTAAATCACAACTTTTAATTTAGATGTATATATTCAATACATTTGCCCATCGGGCATTACTTTACACTGTTCAGTTTTTCACTTTATCTTCCAATTAGCTAATGTCATTTCAAGAACATCAATACAAAATTGATTTTATAGATGAAACAAAATAGAACACTCAACAGTGATTTGAATTTTATTGAACTTTGGTTTTTAGATGTATATAAATGTTTTCAATTAATTCCCTACCTCTTGTTGGTAGAGTTAAAAAAAATAAAAAAAATAAAATAAAAAAAACATCTAACTACATACGGTAAAACTGTGCTATGAAAAGTGCAATGCCAATTTATTTAAGCATTAACAGGAGTGCCTAAATTACTCACAACCTGGGTTGTATAGTGCAATTTTTATTGTAAATTGTAGGTAGTCCAATTTGATTCTCTGCTGTTATATTTATGGCATGGGAACTCAGGTATTATATGACATGGTTGTCACGGGAGACCAGTACTTTTAACACTTTTTTATCTTACCGGGATCTATTCACTAGGCAGAACAACATTATTGAACAAATTGTGTTTATTAGGGCAAGCCTGCAGACATACATATATTGCACAAAATACAGAAAATACATACCAACTGGGGTCTGGGGTGAGTCACTAACCTCAACTAGGTACAGGGCACCTGCTTCAGGAAGGCTTACCCTAGCTGCTGAACGTCCAGGAACACCCAGTACTCTTTTCGGGAGAACCGCAGGGCTCTCCCCGCTATATTCTCCTCTCGCTACGTTCTCTTCTCAGAACTTGGCTGCGAAATACGAGACTTAGCCTCAGCTCGGCCAGGCTTTTCTCTGGCAACTCCATGCCGAGCGCTCTGCTATTCGGAACAGAGCACTTTCAAAAAGCCCGCCATCGCTTCACTGGCTCAAGCCCTAGATGCTCTGGTTCTCTGATTGGCCAGTCTCCTTACATAGACCTATATCTAACATGGAAGATGGACTGGTGACCAATCAGAGGGGGGTTTGTCCCCAACCACCAATCACGAGCCGTGGGCTCACCTGGCGTTACCCAATCAAAGGAGGGGTGTGATTAGGTTCAGGATGCTGGCAAAGCGGGAAATATGAATGGGCCAAGTGAAACCACACCTACGAGCTCCACCTCTGCAACGGCTTTCCCTGGCCTTATGAGCTCCACCTCTGCAACGGCTTTCCTGGTCCTGCCCATTGCCACCCACTGGGCATGCTCCACAGTGTCTGGCTACTACAAAGGGTCTCACCCACTGAGAGTCCATCCACAGACCTTTTCCTGTGGCCTTCCCTGCCTGTTAGATGTCCTGACACCTTGCCCATCTGTCCCTTTGATCTGCACTTGCCATGCAGACCCCTCAGCTAATTATATTAGCGGGGCTGTCTGTATAGCAATGGATACCTATCCTATTACATTGGGAACTTGGACTCTAAAACTTGGTCCCTAAAACATGGTCCGAAGAACTTGGACCCTAAAACGTGGACTCTGCAACTAGGTTATAAACAGGCTCCTGCACTGTGTTATAAAATCCAATTGTAGAACTTGCTGGTGGGGCAAAGATATCCCATAGAGTTGCATTAACCCTCCATAACACACTGTCTTTATGAACAGACGCGTACCCGCAAATCATGCACTATTTCCGGTAAAGTACAGGAACAATACTCCCGGTATAACCAGTCAGCAACCTCTTACACAGTTTTTAACCCTATTTGCCCCAACATCCACCCTTAAACTCCTGTTCCCAAAGTCCCAGTCCTGCAACCAATGAGGGACCCAAACCACACAGTGCATCTCTAGCTTATAAACCCACAGGGGACAGTTTAAGGGAACAAGGTTACAGGGCAACGCATTAACACATTTCACTGATCCCAAGAGCTGACACAAATAGCCCATTCCGCATGTTTTTTAGGGGCAGCCAGCCGGGCTTCACCTTTATTGTGAAGGCCGTCTACCCCTAACGTCCCAATGATATTTTAAATATTTTTACATATTTTTTTTTAATGTTCCTCCACCACCCTTATTTCCTCATATGAAATAAATAACAATAAATGTTTTGATATTTTTATACGTAGTGCCTTTTGAGTGCCCCAAATAAATATTATTTTTCATGTTTTGGTTTAATTGTTTCATTAATTTGGGAGCACTGTCTTGATAGAGCACTATTACACTTTTGAGGCATGAGGAGGTTTTGGAATATTTTTTTTTAAATTACAGTATTTTTATAGTTTATAATAATTTACCTTAAACTAAAATTAGACTTACCAGCATGACATGGGTCATCAATGATACTGATTTAAAATAAAAGGTACATACTGTTTTGCAGTTTTAAAATCAAAATATTTTTGCTCCTGAATGAATGACATTTGGTCCAAGAGACTTGTAAATGTTGATTAGTTAATTGGATCTTACAGTGTCACACAGAGTTAAGATAGTTGCTCAGGTTATGTCCAGCAGTAGAATCCCTACAATAATTTCTGTAGTGAAGACAGATGCAAAAATTATAGTCTTTCTTCAATGGCCTAGTCTTTGATTAGTGCTCCAAGTACACTGTTGCCATAGTCTCTTTAGGATGTAAAATATTGGGGGGGGGGGGGTTTATATCAACGGTCACAAATGTGGTATGATCTTAAGTTAATTGCAGGAGCTTTCATTTTTGTTGGGTACTTTTACATTTTGTTAATGTATCAAGGTGCTTTGCATTGTATTTAATATCAATATTATTCTTTATGTCACTACAGCATAAAAAAATACAGACTTTGTCACCAGCTACAAAATAATTACAACATATAAAAATACATGCTGGCACACAATACACTTTATATCAGTTTTAACAGGTACTGATTGCACAATATATCATATTTTAATAACACGGTTCACAGTAGAAAAGAGCATGTCTTAAGGAAAAAAATCTATTTTCCCTTTTACTATAATTTTGTATGTAAATTAAATCAATTTTTTTCTCTAAACGAGACCCTCAGGTGATTTATTTACATGGCAAATATACTGGGAGCTATAAAATTACTGTAATGTGCATATAATCAAGAAAATGTATGGAACATACAGTAAAGCAGTATTTCAAGAGCCTGTACCAATAATATAAAGTGACTCATTCAGTTATAGATTAAAAATCTTACAAGCCTTTTATGGATATAATGTATATTTTTATATAAAATATATATATATTTTTGTAATTAAGAAACATAAATAAACCTTAAAGTTAATCAAAGGGGTCCTCAACACTCACAAATAGAAAGGTATAGTATACAAGGGGCTATGCCTGGGTCCCCAATAAAAACAATCCAAAAGATATAAATTAAAACATAACATTTAATATAACAACCAATATAAAATATCAAAGTAGGTCACACAAGACAAAGAAAAAACAAGAATAAGACAAATTAATCTTAAAGCCTAAAATAAAAAAAATGTACGAAATTTTATCCACACAATCTCAATGGAGCAAGGGCAAATGCACAGAAAAACTGACACATGAAACCCAAAAAATGGAAAAGGCTAAATAAAAAAAAGAGGCGATATAATAACCTTTGATTTACTTTTGTAGTCTTTAAGAAATTATTTTTGTCCTCGGGCATGCCGTTCTTTTTTTTTTCTTCCTTTTTCTAGACTTTCTTTAAGTGGGGCTGTCTGAACTTGAATTTCATTAAAAAAAACTTTCATTCAATTGCTCTCCGTGATGATATTTTCAGACAAAACCAGTGGCATGCATGTTTAAATAATAATGTTTCCATATAAGACAGAATATATCATGCAGAAAAAGTATACTTATAGCAACCTTAACTTGGAAATAAATTGTATATCGGCATTTAAAAAAGTGAAAGAAATGAGTTATGTTACATCCTTTTCAAATTAAATTAAAAAACTGCCATTCATGGAGGTGATTTAGAGAAAACAATATTGAGATATTGCAGCTTCTCTAAATTAAATGAATTGTATGTAAATTTACTAATTTGCTTGGGTTTTTTGAGGTGCTTTGGGTATCTATATACCCTTATTCAAGAGGGTAAAGATGTTTGGGCTCTTTTCATGTTTATGAGTAAAAAAACAAGTTGAAGTAAATTTTTTGGAATTTATCAGATTTTTTTTCACCTTAACTTTGTTGCTCTTTTTATTAAAATATTAAATATTTAAATATAAAACAATTTACTCTATATATGTTTTTGTAATGTCACGTGATCAGTCTTGGACCATTGCTTGTTTCAGTTCTTAGCATTACAACATAGTTTCTTTAATTATCCATATTACATTTATGGTTTTGTGTTTTCATACTGTACATATCTATTTTGAATCTTCATTTGAAGACAGCTAAATGTACTAAATATATGTCGATGATATCAAGTGTAGTCCCACTTCCACAATCAAAAACCATTTTCCCATAGAAACAGCTTTTTATTCGACCCTCTCATTTTGATCATGTTTTTTCATATGTTGTTTTCTATTTTTCTGTTTTAATTTTTTTATGTAGTAACTTTTTTTGTAGGGTATTTTTTTGTCTTGTAAAAACAGTGACAATCTATAAACGGCTTTATAAAATAACATTTTGCCAACTTCTGAATAATAACACATGTACATAATAATGTGTTTTCCTACAAAGAATTTAGACCTTTAAAAGTTGAAAATGATTTAATGGTCAGACAGAAAAAAATGTATGACATAAAGGGAGGGGTGCTCGTGCGTGATGCTTCAGAAGATTTAACTTTCACCCTCTCTTAAACAAAATATCCTTACTCTGTAATTGCTCTTTAAACTGTGGAAAAAATGAGGATCAAAAAAAAAAAGAAAGAACTGCAGCCAAGTCAGAAGATGGCTGATCTCTGCATGGCTGCCATGATTTTATTCCTACTGTAGCTCGGATGAAGATGAACCTGTATCGATAACTAAAAAAGACTTGAACAATCAATTACAAGACATCAAAAAAACTCTACAGCAAGAATTCTAGAAATCCATAGCACATCTGAAAGCTGAAATAAGATAAATAGATGAATGCACAGATATCAAGTAGGTGAGCTGGCCTGGTATTAACAGGAGACAGATAAAGAGCTTTAGAACATCATCATGCAAATACATGCCTTTAAAGACAGTCTCGCAGACATGGTCAATTTCTGTACAATAGTTTGATTCAGTTATAATGTAAGTTCAGACAAACTTAAAAATACCTTATAATATGTTGTGAGCACCCTTGTTCCTCATGTTCAGCTAGACCAGTTTCTTGTTGAGTACACAGGGCCCCAAGACCAAGAATTCTAAGTAACAATAGGTCAAATAACTTTATACAGTAGCATAACTGTGAAATGGTAGAGGCCATGTTACAAAAACAGCTTTGAAAAAATATAGTTGACTAGAAGAAAATTAAATGTGCTCATAAATGAAAGATCAGAAAGAGCCTTTAAATTGTCAAGACAAAAAAAAATATTCTGTAGGTAACACATCAGACAGTCAATTGGCCAGCAAATTGAATTAAGCAATTTGGCAATAATTCTACAATTAGAATTAAGATGTAAGATCTCAGTATACCCAGATAAAAATCTGTAAAAGTTTTAAATAGGATTAAATAATTATATAATCTCAGGTAAGTTTGAAAAGCGCTGAAAAAGGAGAGTTTCTATCACAGACTCAAGAAGATACAGTTCTCTTCACTCTAGAGTACCTCTACTCATATATTGCATTTCTCTCAACTTCCACTCTATCCTTATTCTAACTTAATTTTCACTGCCCATTTATCTCTCACCTCTCAACACTAAACTATCACTACTATCACTGCTATGCCTCCTCTACTATTTAGATTTACTCTGACATCACTTTTTTTCAAACTACACATTTCTTTCTACCAGTTTTATTATTCCTCTAACTACTTTCATACTGTACATCTACATCTCTTCTTCCTTCTCTACTTCTGATTTCACATGAACTCCTTTCCTATTTAATGAAGCATATGGGTAGCTCCGTGGCTGATACATCAACTGTATGTGCCTCCTACTTATCACTTAGATTGTAAGCTCTATTTCCTAATGTTACTTTAATGTCTCTATCGCTTATTCCCATTATGTGTTATATTATTGCTGTGAAGTGCTACAGTATGTACATAGATAGCGCTACATCAATAGAGACATACATACATACATGCAAACCACTTTTCCCACTTTTCGACTAAATCAAAATATCTGTTATGCTATTAAAATTGGTAAAGATGGATATTAAATTACATTATTTGCAGACAATATAATTTTAACATAAACAAATCATAACTTTTTTCCTATTTTTTATTTATTTATTTTTTATTAAATGTTGAGACCTTCTGCAATGTATCTGGTTACAAATAAACAATTCAAAGTCAACAGCCCTTAACAAAACCTGTAACAACCCTCTTGCAGCTAAACTTTGATTTCAAATTAATTACCTCTGTTAGAGAAAACTCTGTATCCACATCACCCCATTAATAGAATAATAGAATAATTATTTAAGACAAATTATAATTATTAAAAAAAAAAATTTATATATATATTATATTATATTATTATTATATAGATATATATGTGAAATGTTTGTGTGTGAGTGTCTGTAGACCATTTGATTGGTCCATCCGTCCGCCTGCCCTCCCACGGCTCTCATTGGTCGGTGTGTCTCCCCGACCCCGTGTGTCCCACCCCCCACGGCTCTCATTGGCCGGTGCGCTCTAACCCATAGGACCCCGGCCACACTGCTGCTGCTGCTGCCTGAGGTGACAAAATGCTCCATGGTGCTCTTGCTGCTACTGCTAGGGGGAGGCTTAACTGAGACGTGTGAGTATTCCCCCCCCCAGCTCCGTTTTTGACCCCCCCAGCTCCGTTTTTGACCCCCCCAGCTCCGTTTTTGACCCCCC